>KZ062748.1:44454-87197 GCA_002091835.1 Anopheles maculatus
ATTTTTATGAACGTTGTATTTTGTTCTATTGGTGGATTTAATTCTGGGAATTTTTCAAAACTTTCGGAAAATATGCTATCATTTTCAACCGAAGTACATTGAGGACGTTCTTCAATAATCTTACGTAAAAAAAGAGCATCAAGAAGTCAGCAATTCAGTGTCAATAATAGCAGGATATCAAGAGCCACTTCAATGAGAAAGATACCAGACCGGACCACTTGTCATGAGAAAGGCACCGGACTATCCCGCACGTCAATTCCTTTTCGATCTTCCTCGGGGACAGATAAGGCATTGTATACCCAGACTGAGATCATCAAGGCCATCACTCCATCTCAGTTTGGGCCTACCACGCCTCCTTTGTCAATGTGGACGGTCTAAAAGGACTTTACAGGCTGGGTCGTCCGGCCATTCTCTAGACATAGAAGAGATTCTTTAGTAAGCTTCTGCTGCATAGGAGAGCCTGAAACCAATGATGTCTATGTCAATAGCGTATCCCAAGATCTGGAGTGACATATAGAATATGGTCCACGAAGTTTCCACCTCCGAATCTCGGATGGCCCTCTCTAGGGCCAGATTGAATGGGAGGTAAGCAAGCCCGTCTCCCTGGTGCAGACCCTTGGTGGTAGGGGGGCCCTGAGAGTTTTCCATCCACCTTCACCTGGCATGTGATGTTGGTCATTGTCATACGTATGTAAGTAGTTACATTACCTACTGAACTCGAATGTGATATCTTTCACTGACACAACTCGTAGCTTGGTTCAATTGTTCAACTGAAAAGAATCTGCCTATATTTCTAGAATATCTCTTATTTATAACCTTAACTAATGTCGTGCAACATAGCGTCATGTTGCGCCCTAAGCGAGGTGCCTGGAGACAGCGATGATCGAAATGCCGAAATGCAAGTTTGCACTTAATGTGCGAATTGGTAACTTGCATTTCGGTGCTACGGGTAATACGATCGGCTTGCAGCTACCGTGAGAATTAACCGATCGATGCGTCCATCGATCAGCCCACGGGTCAACGTTTAGCGCAACCGCGTTCAAGGTTGCCTATACGTACAAACCTGGTAAGCTTGGCCGGGATTCCAGATGAGCTCATTGCGTCATATAGTTTTACTCTGGCTATGCTACCGTAAGTGACTTTGAAGTCAATGAAGTGTTGATAGGAGTGTAGCTGCTACTCCGCCATCTTCTCCAAGATTTGCCGCATGGTGAATATTTGGTCAGTGGTTGATTTTCCGTTTCGGAATCCTCTTTGATAGTTTCCAACTATCTCTTCAACGAATGGGACAAGTCTATCTTGTATAACCAGGGAGAGAATCTTGTAGGCGGTATTCAACACCGTAATACCCCTGTAGTTGTTGCACTCTAGCCTATCTTCCTTCTTGTATATGGGGTAGATGATGCCGAGATTCCAATCACAAGGCATCGCTATCCCATATCTCAGTATTGATTTTATTAATTTCCTGTTCGAGTTCAGCACCACCGTATTTGATCAGCTCGGCTACTATTCCATCGGTACCTAGTGGCGTTGATACGCTCCCCAGAATTGTCGAAATAATAGGTTGGAGACAATGTTACAAATTCTCATTAAAAATTGACCCAAACTAAGACGACCCAAAACATTAAATATTTCCATAAAGAGGTGTGGCGTGCTAGCACTACGGATTGTTGGCATGGAAGCTAATGTTAGCCTCCAGAATATTTCACCTGTGTTGTCTGTATACCATCTTATAAATGCAATCGATATCAGAGGAAAAAGCGCCATTTGAAAGCGTCTGCGTGAAATGTCGATGATGAGAATGAAGGATGCATGATTTTGATTTAATTAAAGCCAATTCATTGTATACTAAATTTTCTTTGAAAATTATAATTTTATATACATAAGTGCAGAATATTACAGTAGAAAGCTAAGCCACAAAAAATAGATATTGTAATGTCAAATTTATAACTCTCACTCAAAAAAAAAATGAATAAACTTTCCTTAAAAACACGATACTCACCTAACAATTTATGTTCGCCAGCGAATAAACACGGAAATATAGCCGACTGTCTAGGAGAGTCTTTGCCACACTACTTTCTGCAAAGGGCGTTAATGAAATCGTATACTTAACGCACCTTTTCCTCAAACAAAATGTTACATCCTAAACTACAACAGCCCGTACATGCTCTTAATTAGTTTGACCCTTTCCCAGACCGGCGTTGCGCAATAACATCATTAGCAAGTAGTAGTGTGCATCCACGCAACCAACAGGAACACAACAGGTGCGTTGGCTATTTTCTATGCTTTACACAGATTGATGTAGTATTTGTTCATTTCATTTCGTGTTTTCTTGCTACTAAACTCCGCAGTGTTCACACTTTGGCTGCATTTCGATTAATCGCTTAATTCTGTTTTTTCTGCTGCTGCCACACATCACAACCACAAAAGTTTATCCATCGTTCGGTTTGGCAACCCGACTAGCTGGTGTTTGATTGGTGCTTGTATTAGCAAACATTAATCTGTTGAGCAGCTCGTGCTACTTGAGCAAAAAGCATTCGGGCCAGGTCCGAACTTTTCTCAATGCTTTGTTACATCTTTTTTCGATCGATTTGAACCCTGCCCGTCCGACGACTTCTGTTTTGTAGACTAGCAAACCCAAAACGGTTGATGATCGGTGTTTATATGGGATCTATGTTTTTTTTTTCCTTCGCTACTCTGCTTCTCCGTGGATGCATCTCTTGTTGTTTGTTGTTTGGGTGTTTCACTTTCGTTTCTTCATATTTTTTCATTTCTTTCTCCACACGGCTTCATCGCCGGAGCTAGCCGTCGAAACGCTTAATTGCACATTGTTGATGCATATGTTAACGTTGGGTGTCGGTTGTGTGTGTTTGTGGGTGTGTGTACGTCGGGGTTTTGCCATTCCGAGTGGATTGCTTGCAGCAAGAAAGTGGAAAAAATCGAGCAAAATGGCTCTTTGAAACGTGTTTGTAAATGTTTAGAGAAGCATTTGAAGTCTTAGGTAAACATGTAAATGAAACGGACTCGTTGATCTGTTAATTCTTTTAACTTTTTCTTAAATCCAATGCACCCAGGATTCTTCTTGTAGTGTTTATTTGCTTTCAAGTAGAATTATTTTGCGTCGCACAGTTTGTTCGCACATCATATCCAACGCTCTTACAGAATAAAGTTGATGCATGTCTAGTGACCGAAATGTGTGTCAAATCGGTAGCCGAGCCGAGGTGAGGCCGTATGTCTGTACGCGCTTATCTTGCAATTTCAACTGCATCCACATGCTAGCACGTCTGTCACCGATTTTCCCATGACCTTCCCGCGCGACATGATGCAGTAAATTGTATTGTTTTCTGAGTCAGAGCCACTTTTCATCTGATGCATGCTTTCTTTTCATCGCAGCTTGCAAGTGCGCCGGAGGCAGTGCGTATATTGTTTGAATGTGGCTTATTTTGTTGCTGGCGCACACACGACGCGCGGATGTCACAGTTGAAAGCGGAGCGAATGCTGGTATGGTATGGCGCAGTGGTGGTAATCTGATAATTGGTGCTTTCGGGGAAAACAGAAACTGGATCATGCTGGCAACGTGCACTTGTGCAACAAATCAGATCATCATCAGATTAGCTTAACATGTCTCGTTGCATGTTGTGCCCAAATATAGCCCATTTAGAGGTTTTGATAAAGTAATGAAGGTAATGAAAGTAATGAAGTACTAAACTCACGAAAAGAGCCTACGGTAGTTTTTATTAGCTAGCTCTAGAAAACATTTTCCATCATTCTTCGGCTATACTTTAGTTATTTCTTTGTTATTTTAGATTCTTACTACAACGTACTTCACCCAAAAAAAACAAATTTTTTTTTTATCAAATTTCTCTTCACTCGTATCAACATCTTAATCAAAGTTTCTATGTTCGATGAAATAAGCAATCAAATTACATCAAAACCGCTCATTTGTACGTCACAAATATAACCCTCAACAACAATCTAATAAAAACTAATATCTGCTGTTGTCAATTTATTCATTGTTTTAACGGTGCTTAATTATTATCTATTCTAAACGAAAATGATTATGGAAATCACTCTATCAATGATAACGAGGATAAAGTAAAGAACAAATAAAAAATCAACTCAAAATAAGCTAAAGAGATTGTCGATAATTGTTATTGAATCTTTTCTTGGCCTAACGACCTCTTAAGGTCATGCCTGCCATTTCTGGCTAACTAGACTAATTGATACCGCATAGTTGGTTAGTCAATCCTCACTATGGGGGAACGGCCCAGATGAGACTTGAACCCCGGTCCTGCCGTGTGAAGACCGGCGCCGCTGTCGCATCACCACCGGGCCGTTATTGAATCATACAAACTAATTATTTTTACTGGTTTAACCAAAAACTACACAATTTAAGAAATGAATCGTAAAACAGTTGATTTTGTTTACTTATCTTCATGATAGAATTATGAATTGGTAACGCTCAAGATTCTATAAATTAATTATTAAACTTGGTTAGCTTTTTAAAGCTATTGCTAGTCACTTTTTTGAAGCATGTATTTTGTAAATATATTCAAGATTTGTAACTAATGGTATTGTTTAAACTTTGAATTAAGTTTTTTAAACATTTCATATTCCTTACCGTACCGAAGGTTTTATATTACCAACCACTGGAAAAATGTGAGCATTTGCTGAATGTATTGCGCATTGCATATCAGCAGGCGTATGAATGGTTTGTTTTATGGCATGTTTAAACACAGATAAATACAGTTTGCTATAAAGTTACAAATTCAACCGCTAATACATGCATAGATAAATGTAGATTAAGGGTTTGTAGTAATTGTTTGCCACTTACTCTAAGTAGACAATAAAAGGTTATGAGTTAAATATTTCCATCCATCCACTCACTTTACGTAGAAGTTTCTTTACCACCTGTATGGCATCAAGGAATGGCATTTTTGCTCGTTATTTTCGGATGTTTATGGCATTAAGATTTTCGTCATTTTATTGCGAGAAAGACAATGCTCGGATATTTTAGAGATAGCTTAAAGTGAATACTGCTGGATGTAATGAAGCTGGTTTAGAATAGCCACAGGATATTTATCCTTTTTACAAAACACGTGTTGCGTTCGATCATCTTCAAACATACTTACTGTGTATGATCTGCTCTGCTTTTAATGCATATCGTGTGCCCTACACCAGTCTTGAGTGTGACGGCAAACGACAAATGTAAAGAATCATTTACCGACAGCGGAGTGGACAGTCTGTATCTGTGAAGCATCTGAGTGACCATAATTTTCATGGCAAACATACCGTATCGATAGCCGATACAGTTTCTAGGCCCACCACCAAACGGTATGTAGCTAAAGGGATGATGTTTGTGCGCGTTATACGTCGAAGGATCAAAACGATCAGGATCGAACACATCCGCCCTTTCACCCCACAGCTGCTTGTTGCGATGCACGGTAAGAATGTTGATGAGCAGCGTAACTCCCCGTGGGACAACAATATTACCCAACTTAACCGGGTCGATCGTTTCCCGTCCTATGAGCGGTGCAACTGGGAAAAGTCTCATAGACTCTTTGATCACTTGCTCTAGGTAAGTTTGGGCTGAAATTGTTTCGTAAGATACGTCTAGCGTTGAGCTGCCATAGATGGAGAGAATTTCTTCGTACACTCGATCCTGCACGTCGGCATGCATTGCCAACAACAAAAGGACGTAAGCTACTTGATTGGCTGTAGTTTCACTGCCCTAAATAGTAGGTAAAAGATAACATCAACAGTCATTAAAGCTGCATTAGAACTTAGGAAAACACAAATCAAACAACACATACTGCTCCAATAATGGTGTAAAGATGGTTTTCGATCTCCTGCATCTCAAGATCTTGGTCACCACGCTGCATGTTTAGCAGTTGATCGAGAAACACCATCGGCTTCCGATATTGTTCCTCTTTATCTTCGAGAGTTTTTTCTGACCGTTGTTTCAACAGTTCTTCTCGTCTTCCGTACAAAATCTGCATTGAAAATAAATCAATCACCATGTTGATATCGAATATATCGAAAGAAATTTCATGTTCTCATACCGGATCGACCACACGTTGCAGCTGGACTCGAAGCTTCTGCATTTCTCTGTATCGCTGTGTCATAGTGAAGAGAAGATCGCTATAAAGCAAGACGTTGAACAATCTGCTACTCATTATAGAACCAATCTTCTCAATGCCTCCGCAAACGTCCTTTGCATGAGGATCGTCAGTAATGTCACTTTTCAGCGAACTGGCGCACACCATTTCCAGCGTACATTGAGCCGTATAGTGAAGCACATCGAACGGTCTATGCTTAGCCTCCTCTTTAGCCATCCGTGATACCATATCTTCCGAGCAACGGCTAAAGATCGATATGAAGCTAATCAAGATGCGCTGGTTAAATGCAGGATTCAACAGTTTGCGGTACAGCTTCCAATCCGTGTCTAGGAAACACAACAAGTTAAGTATCTACATCACAGTTCCCATACTTCAGCGATAACACTTACAACGAGCCGAAACCAATCCATAATCCATCTCCAAAAATCGGTAGAAAAATGCCTTATCCTGACATGCGCTAGTAGTTAGCGCTTGCTGAATAAGGTCCGGATCTGAAAGACACAGCACAGTTTTCGTTCCCAGCAATAGTTTAAACATGCCATCGTACTTGCGAAACAGTTCATTTACAACACTGAACGTATGCTCGTCGGAGCCCACAAACAGATGGGTAGAACCGATTATAGGGTACGACTTTGGTCCCGGAATATCTTTCGCGAATCGGGCATTGTTTTTGGACAGTTTGCACCAGTACAAAATGAGTCCTAGTAGCACAATAACCGCTGGTATGAGGAACATTTTTCACTCCGTACACTGCAAACGATAGTCACCAACTAACGCTAACGAACGAATGGACAGTGCTCTTGAATTTGTTCGGTGAACCTTCGGTGTTTTAATGTTCATAGCCATTTGGCTAATGTCACTGCTTCAGGAGTCAAGTTTAAGTTTAAGTGACATCGCAAAAAAGTTCATTTGCGTTGCTTGTTTTAATAGTGCGCATCGAGATTAAGTTAGTTTTTTTTACCTCTAGTTTAAATCAAGGCTGTAATGTGATGACGGTGGGGTTTAATCATATTAATGTGACACGTCACACAGAGAATGTTTTCTGCGAATGATATCTTTAGTTGGACAAGAAAAGCGATTTTAAGGCGTCAATTCCTAATCGTTTCTTTTTATTCTCAACAGTTTAAAATATTAGTTTGTGTAATATATGAAGAAGAACATGTTTATACAAACCATTTCCAAAAAGGATGTTGTCCAAAAATATCACTTTCAACGAAAAAAAAAAGATCTTGCTCACTTACGTCAGGGCCAACAAAGAAGTACTTCCTCCACAGTAAAACAATCTTGGTACTTTGCTGGTAAATGGTAATTACGCTAAGAGCAACATTCTTTCAAGAACTTGTTTACACTGTCACCGAACTGTGATTTCAACGAAGAAATAGGTCACACCGTGTATCATACACAAACGCATTAGTTACGCACTGAGGTATCACTTTTTTCATGTATTTTTCATTCACTTGATGCACTCAAAAATGGCCAAACTATTTGTCTAAGGCCTCAACCAATTAGTTACGGTACGATAAATAAAAGGCTTCCGAGCCCTTTCCGGTTTCAGTTAGTTCTAGAGTGTAGCCAGAGCGTGTAGCCATCATGCAGCTGTTTCTGTTGTCGCTCGTTATCATTTTCGGTACCATCCTGTACCGGAAGTATAAGAAAATGTACAAATTTTCTGATAATATAGAAATGCTGCATTCGTATATTCCTATCTTTGGCCATTCGCTGTTACTGTTGGGAAAATCACACGAAAAAGTGTTTCAGCTATTGAAGGACGCATTTCTTCAGCACGATCGACTGTTTCAATTAAGGCTTGGACCAACGCTGTTCATCTCTTCATCGCATCCCGATATTATGCATGCAGTGCTAGATAATCCTAAAGTGATGAACAAGGCTCCACAGTATGCGTTTTTCCGAGCAGAACTTGGGATATTTTCAAGTCCGTGTAAGTGAGTGTGATTGTAGTGTAGAGAGGGTGCGAAATTATCCGCGATTGAGTGTTGTCCTGTTGTTTGTGCATTACAGATACGCTTTGGAAACATCAACGGAAAACACTGAACACGTCGTTCAACAAGCGTATCCTAGAAAGCTTTATTCCATTGTTTGACAAATGCGCAGCGAAAATGGTGAACGAAATTAGGCGAGAGCCCGATCTGGCACAGGTCAATCTGATGACGCACGCTAGCCGTTGCACACTAGACATGGTTTGTGGTGCAACCCTTGGTACGAATATCTTGGACGATCCGGAAGCGAACAAATACGTTACATATATCGCAAAGTACGTGGACTGAAGATGCTTTCAGCTGACGGTGTAGTAAGATTTAAAAAACACATTTTTTACAGAGCATTCGAGTTAGTGGCTGGACGTATGTTCAACGTACTGAAGCATCCAGAGTTTCTGTACAAGCTTACCAACTCCTACAAGACCGAAATGCGATACCGCCATGAGTTTTATGATTATGTTCGTTCGGTAAGGTCCGGTGTGCTATTGCTGCACAAAAACCGTTTCTACACATTACGCATTCATTTGTTGCAGATAATCCATCGACAAAAAAGCTCCATAGATGCGGAACTGACTACGATTGAAGAAGACGAAATGGAATACAAAAAGCCTCAAATGTTTATCAATCATCTGCTTAATGGAAAGCGTGCCGGACAACCTTTTCCAGAGCTTGAAGTTTTACACAATTGTATTACAATCATAATAGGGGTAGGTAGTATTCTTAACTATTAACCATGAACATAATCGTTTACGGATATCATGTTCTATCTCTGACACTCGCTTGTGATAGGGTAATGACACTATGGGTTTAGCCATCTGCAATCTACTGACTCTGTTGGCAATGCATCCAGACATTCAGCAGAAGGTTCGAGACGAAATTGTCAGCATTTTTCCTACCGATACACCTATCGAAACGACTCCAGAGGCATTGCACGCGCTAGTTTATTTGGACCGGTGCATCAACGAAGCGTTGCGATTGTGCCCTTCAGCACCAATGATGGCTCGGGTCTGCAGCGATGACGTGGAGGTGGATGGTAACATTATACCGCGCGGTACATCGTTCCTGTTCAGCATAGCTGCATTGCATCGCCGGAAGGATCTTTGGGGACCAGACGCCGAACGGTTTGATCCGGATCGGTTTCTACCGGAACGGTCGCACGGTCGCCATCCACACGCATTCGAACCGTTTAGTATGGGTTCGCGAGATTGCCTTGGCAAACGATACGCTAAGATGGGGTTGAAACTTCTTTCCGTTCACTTGCTGAGAAGCTTCCGCTATTACACTGATCTGGAGTACGACAAGATGGAGTTTAAGTTCGACATTACGCTAACCTTGTCTCAAGGATACACCTTCCGGGTGGAGCCTATTTGTGTTTGATGAACAATTGTTTGTAACATCTCAGATACACTATTCCTTTAACGAAACCAAATATTTTAATCACGATACTATTTAACATTCTCAGGTGCTTAGCGCAAATGTTAAGAACTAGTGAGTTTACGGGTTTGCATTAATTGTTTGTACCATCCAATTGCACATTTTACAATTGAAAAACAAAATAAATGCTTTTTCATAATAAATTAACAAATTGTTTCTCTTTCGTTTCAATTCACACTTTTCAATATTGTATTCGCTTAGATGTAAAATAAAAAAAACTAGGTAATTCAGTGCTCAGCATCCGCCATCGTTGACAAATACATCAGATCCAGCATTCCTTACCAGCATCGACCAGCTCCACTTAACGCGCCGCAACTCCTTGATTTGAAAGCAAGAATTATCAGAAAGCTTCCTTACCAGGCTACAGTCGGTCTAGCGTTCGAGGTATAGTAGTCACGTTTCGATGACTTTTGCTGCAAGAATCTACGACTCAGCAGAACTGAGAATGCTTGGGTGAAAACTGATTGCAAATCAAGCACGAGAAAGACTTCTGGAGTATGGAGCTCGAATTCTTGTACCACACAGTTGCTAAACGTATATCTCATTGGAGAGAAGTTTCAACCGCTACGGGAAATTACTGCGGAAGTCTTTCGATGCGTCCTCACAGATTAGCCTTACAGGATCGCTTTTGGTGCAGAAGTTTCTCACAGTTTTGCAGGTTAAATACTTTAATAAACTCAATAACAGATATCCGAATATCCATCAAATGAAGTCGACCGCACGTAGTGTTTATAGGTGACATTTCCGACAACGACATTACCGATTGGGTTTGTTCCTGTGCACAAGGGTACATGCTTTAAATCCCGCACATATCGCCAGAGGTGGATGAGCCCTAAAAACGAAGTTCTGGAGGCCACAAGCTTCTAGCGGGCAAACTAACTTCGTAAGAGTTTAAAGTAGACTTCACATTGAAGTTCTCAAAAGGATACATCTTCTGTATAGAGTTAATTGGTGTTGGGTGAACTAAATGTTCAAAAAGTATATCATTTTCGGTAGGGCAAGCAAGCCGTTTTTAAACTAAAAAAATATAATGTTGCTCTGCTGTAATAGTTACCAATTGAATTTCCTTATGCGAATCGATGAATTTGTTACTAATTGTCGAAAAGGACTGACTAATGACGCGGTAAATTAGTTCCATGAACGGTAAATTAGGTCAAGCTAAAAAGAAAATTTTATTTCTTTATTCAATTGTTTAATTTTTATTTTACATTTCCATCACGTTAGTGACTCGCTTGGGAAAGCTATACGCAATCATATTCCATGCAATGTGTACGACAGCAATCGATCTATAATAATCCATTGCTACTGTTTGCATCGGGGTTTAACAGGTTTCCAACTCGTTGCAGTTCCCCAATATTCAACAACAAATGTCTTACTGTCGATTTGCATATTTGTATGCAGCTATCCGGTATTTAGAACCATAATTCATGTTTAACGCAGCTAAGTCCAGTCGCTCGGCGCTACTCCGGAAGCCAATACCGATTTGTTTACATTTTCATTCATTTCTTCGTTAAGTAACGAGAACGCGTTTTTGCATCCAATATGCTTTAAGCGGGGCTAGGGACTCAAGGAATGCATTGCTTACAATTATCATGAAAGCGGAATAATTAATCCAAGACAAGACGGTAGATCGGGAAAAAAATATTTTGCGAAACAACTACCATCCCTCAAATACTTTTGAGACAACAATTACTTACCCGATCAACCCAAACAATAACGCCATGCTTACCTTCACGAGCTTCTAGTGAACTCAACAATTCATTCACCCTTCAGCCACGCATTGCAATCATTGTAGGTACTTTCTGCTAGACTCTGCCTTCAACTGTTGATCTCTGTGGCTGTGTCGCACAGACGAACCGTCCTAAACATCCACCAACATTACAGGAAGTTCAAAGGGTTGATGGTCTTTTCAATTTGCATTCACTCATCTCTCGCGATGATGGTTACACGGTGCAATGCAGCACGATCGCACTGAGCAAGTGGCACTCGTTACGGTTGCCGTACCGAACCAGATACATATTTTATCCTACAGTTGTTGACAGTTGTCACCCGTTCGTCGTGGGAGAGAAACTTGTACCGGCTGCATTGAAATGGGGAATATTTATTCCCGCACGCACCAAGCAGTACATTCCAGTTGGCTCAGAACAGTGAAGGTGTAAGGTTCGATAGAATGTGGTGGCTGTGGTTCAGTTTGGTGCTTGCGGCTGTGGGGCTATTACACTGCTGGATTCTTCAGCGGCATAGGTTTGCGAAACATCTGCCAAACATGCAACCGTACTATCCCATCATCGGAAATGGGCAATTATTTATGGGGAAGTCGCGCGTGAAACTGTTCAACGTTCTTATGGGACCGTTTAAGGAATATAGTGGCTGGTTTAAGATATGGCTCGGTCCAAAGCTGGTGCGAATAATTAATCCAAGACAAGACGGTAGATCGGGAAAAAAATATTTTGCGAAACAACTACCATGCCTCAAATACTTTTGAGACAACAATTACTCACCCGATCAACCCAAACAATAACGCCATGCTTACCTTCACGAGCTTCTAGTGAACTCAACAATTCATTCACCCTCCAACCACGCATTGCAATCATTGTAGGTACTTTCTGCTAGACTCTGCCTTCAACTGTTGATCTCTGTGGCTGTGTCGCACAGACGAACCGTCCTAAACATCCACCAACATTACAGGAAGTTCAAAGGGTTGATGGTCTTTTCAATTTGCATTCACTCATCTCTCGCGATGATGGTTACACGGTGCAATGCAGCACGATCGCACTGAGCAAGTGGCACTCGTTACGGTTGCCGTACCGAACCAGATACATATTTTATCCTACAGTTGTTGACAGTTGTCACCCGTTCGTCGTGGGAGAGAAACTTGTACCGGCTGCATTGAAATGGGGAATATTTATTCCCGCACGCACCAAGCAGTACATTCCAGTTGGCTCAGAACAGTGAAGGTGTAAGGTTCGATAGAATGTGGTGGCTATGGTTCAGTTTGGTGCTTGCGGCTGTGGGGCTTTTACACTGCTGGATTCTTCAGCGGCATAGGTTTGCAAAACATCTGCCAAGCATGCAACCGTACTATCCCATCATTGGAAATGGGCAGTTATTTATGGGGAAGTCGCGCGTGAAACTGTTCAACGTTCTTATGGGACCGTTTAAGGAATATAGTGGCTGGTTTAAGATATGGCTCGGTCCAAAGCTGGTGCTGTGTACGTCCCATCCGGATACTATGAACGCTGTGCTCACACATCCCGACTGTCTGGAGAAACCGTTCTTCTATGACTTTGTGAAGCTGGAGCACGGAATATTTGCTGGACACTGTACGTGATACACGGGTCCTAAGGATGTGATGCGATTAGAGGCGCCTGATCAAACGTTACTGCTCTTTTGCAGATCATCCGTGGAAAACTCAACGCAAAGCACTCAACCCGGCCTTCAACACACGTATTCTGCACAGCTTTATCCCCGTGTTTGTTCAGTGTGCCAAGCTGATGGTTAAAAATATGGAAGAAAGTATCGGCGAAGGTCACAGAACGATATCCATCTTTCCCTTCATAAGCAAGTGCACGCTGGAGATGGTTTGTGGCACGACGATCGGATGCGATGTGTTGGAACAGCCCGGCAAGGAAACGTTCATAGAAAATGTAGACCGGTAATGTTATTTACGAGCAGCATTCTTAATGCGCATCGATCGGTTGTGTTTTGCGTGCTAAGCAACATTTTAATTGCCTAATTTAGATGTTTCGAACTGGTAGCTAAGCGGATGCTGAATATTCATCACTATATAGAGCTTCTGTACGGATTTACCAAAGACTGTTTGGAAGAGTCTGAGCGTCGTATATCCTGTTACCGTTTCTTCGAGTCGGTAAGAGCTTTATGGTGAATTCTTTAAATGCGAGGGAAAAATGTAATCAATATATCGATTGTTCTTTAGGTCATAGAAAAAGCGAAAGCCCGCATGCAATCCACCGATTTTGCTGATGAGTGCACGGATTACAAGAAACCACAAATATTTGCAGATCAACTGTTATCAGTTAAACACAACGGAAATCCTTTTACAGACATAGAAATCACGCACAATATCTATTCGATGATAGCAGCGGTATGTTTTGAATCAATACTCACAAGTAGAATAAATAATTAAAGCCCTTTTTTAAACTACAGGGCAACGACACCACTGCGCTTCAAGTTACCCACACGTGTTTGTTTCTTGCCATGTTCCCAGACATTCAGGAGCGCGTGTACCGTGAGGTAATGGAGGTGTTCCCCGACCCAGCGCAGGATATTACTCTGGAGGACCTTAAGAACCTTACCTACATGGAGTGCGTCATAAAGGAAAGTCTTCGGCTAGCACCGTCCGGGCCAAACATTGCGCGCCAAACAATGAAGGACATACAAATAGCGGATCTACGCATACCGAAGGATAGTCTTATCGTGTTGAGCATATTCTCCATGCATCGTCGCAAAGATGTTTGGGGACCCGATGCGGACGAGTTTGATCCAGATCGTTTTCTACCGGAACGGAGCATTGGTAGAAGTGTGCATGCTTTCGTTCCCTTTAGTGCCGGTTCGCGGAACTGCATCGGGGCACGTTATGCGATGCTCAGTATGAAAGTGATGTTGTCAAGCATGTTGAGACGATTGCGGTTACGATCGAACTTGCGAATGGAAGATTTGCAGTTTCGTTTCGATTTAACGCTAAAACTCGAGTCAGATTATGAGGTGACAGTAGAAAAACGTACGTAAGCAAGAAATTTGAAGTATACGGTTTTTGTTAAGTTTAACTTGTATTGTTTCTTACTTTTAAGAATGTTGAATTATTTGTTTTTTTTTTTTAAATAAATGTATCAGCTCGAGTAGGTTGTGTTTGAATTTTTTTTAGCAGAGAATGACAGTAAACAGAAACATTATAATGATTATCTTAGCTATCATGCTTGACTATGACACAGCAATTTCTACAAAAACTATCACATGTGTTTAAAAACTGGCCATCACCTTTATCAATCTCCCAACTATAAATTTGCTCGGTTTTATCTTATACACTTTAAACGCTTTCATCTTTCGCGGTCGTACTTAATAGCCAACAGTGGATACCCAAAACCAGAGCAATAAGTCACCTGTCCTATATGCTGGAGATGAACACCCAATACAAATTGATTTACCCGAGCCTAGACATCTTTCAAATGAACGCACTCGCATCTTTTGAGATGCCATTAAACCAAGGCTTCAAGGAGACTTGGATTCGCATAGCGTCAGGCTATTCTCAAACTCTAAAAATCTACTGTGAAAAGTATTTTTCGACACTAACGAATAAGTACCTAAATTATGAGGAAAGTGGTGTGTTTGTGCTCTGCAACAGCAGTCGTTCTTTTGCATACAGCACTGCGTATGATTTTAAAACAAACTTGTATACAAAGATCTGCTATTCGTCGCCAGTGGCGCGAGTCATTGCGTGCAATGCGTACCTCTTATCGATCTGTTACGCACACATTCTAATGATGCATCACGCACAGCATCGATACAGGTGAACCGTCTTGTTATCCTTCACCCACTACCATCATCAAGCGTTCGTGTGCGCTAAACCACTAATTCACTCAGTCGCGTTCGTGCTGTCAGCGTAGTCGGAATGTTTGCAGCAATTCTACTCACCATCGCTTCGTGTATCATTTATTACTACATCTTTGTAGTACGTGTGCGATATGCGCGGAACATTCCCAGTGCAAAACCGTGCTATCCACTGATCGGCAATGGGTTATCGTTTATGGAAAAATCGCCTGTCAAATTGTTCCAAAACGTGGTGCAACCGTTTACACAGTTTGATCGATGGTTCAAAGTTTGGCTCGGGCCCCAACTGATACTGTGCACATCGCATCCGGTGCTTGCGGAGTCCGTGCTAAGCCATTCGAAGTGTCTCGAAAAACCGTTCTTTTACAGTTTTGTGCAGTTAGAGCATGGCATTCTGACGCGTAAATGTATGTACAAATCTGATTGAAGTAGTTTTTGGTGATGCTAAGGCTAACCGTTGTTTCTTTTACGCGTATTAGCTCAAAACTGGAAGCGTTATCGCAAAGTACTAAGTCCGGCATTTAGTACGAGCAAGGTTAGCAACGCACTGCCATCATTCGTTGCCTGTGCGCATGATCTAATAGCAAAGCTGGAGTTGCTGGTAGAAAAAAGCTCAACCGTTTCGCTAGCACCATTGTTAAGTGAGTGTATGTTGAACATGATATTTTCTACCACGCTCGGTTCGAATGTAGTAGAACAGCACGAGGCGAAAAATATTCTAACCAACCTGGACAGGTGAGTGTGAGAGCGTTTAAGTATGCATTTATGCTGCGTATCGTTAGTTTATAATCTCCGCTTAGTTTGTTCCAGATGATATCGGCTCGAGCAATAAATGCTTTATATCATTACGACTGGATATACAAGTACACAAACAATTTTAAAGTCGAAACCAGCTCAAGAGCCGAATGCTATCGTGTAGTGGATAAAGTAAGTAAACAAAGCTAAGGAAGATATTATAAAATATAGTTTTCTTTGAACAAAATCACTTGTTGACAGGTTCTAGCATCCAGGAGAGCAGCATTGGAAAATTCATCATATGAAGCTAACGATTCTCCGGCCATGCTCGATCGTCTGCTAACAACAATAGACGACGGACCCCTGACGGATACAGAAATTGTGCACAACATTTACTCTATCGTCGGTGCTGTGAGTAGTTCTCAACTTTCCTGAAATAAGAACAATCGTTAATAAGACCTTCTCTTTCAAGGGCAACGATACGACTGCCCACTCGATTGGACATACTTGTCTATTCCTCGCAATGCATCCTATCGTTCAAAACAAGCTGTACCAGGAGTTGCGGGACGTTTTTTACCACCGTGATGATCCTATCACCGAAGAAAAGCTGAAACGTTTATCCTTTATGGAATGCGTTCTTAAGGAAAGCTTACGCTTAGCACCACCGGGTGCAACGGTAGCACGTGAAGCTCAGGAAGATCTACTCATCGAGGGTCAGCTCATCCCGCGTGGCACAACCGTAGTCGTCAGTTTGTTTGCGTTGCATCGCAGGAAGGACTTTTGGGGTGTTGATGCTGATCAATTTGATCCGGATCGATTCTTACCGGAACGGAGCGAAGAAAGACAGTCTTCCGCGTTTATGCCGTTCAATACTGGTAGCCGTAACTGTCTCGGTTCGCGATACGCCATGCTGAGTATGAAGGTAATTTTAACGATGATCGTACGCTCGTTTAAGCTTCATACCAAAATGACAATGCAACAGATGAAGTTTCGGTTCGATATTGCGCTCAAGCAAGAGCAAGGTTATTTAATACAGTTCGAACGTAGAGTTGATTAGAACTCAAATGATTAGTTAACGATGAAACTACTCAGAAGTATTATTTTCCACCGATTGTTTTTAATAATAAAAATACGCATCACAGTTCTATTTCTCCTTCCATGTGACACTTCCAATATCGATGGTTAACTAACGATACAGCGAACATCATCTCGCGTGATCTATAGTATACACACGTCTCCATTTTGATTTCATTCAAGTGCATCGCAAGCTGAACGTGAAAGAAGATCTCATCCAGCCTAGAGTCAATGTAGTCTTCCATCGCTTCTAAGATCGAGTTTGACTGAAATTAAAGTGCGTCCATTAGATCTTGAAGCATTGGATCTTGGTCGGATTTACACTTACCATTTCAAAGCAGTTTGCAATTTCTCCATAATCATCCGCATCATACCCATCACGCTCAGTACTTTGATAACAGTGTAAAATATCTTCCAAAATACGATAAATATCATCCCCAGTTTCGTTTAGCAGATTGTTCGCCATTACAAACGGACGCTCGGTATTGCCTGTAATACTGAAGCACTGCAATATGCTGTCCAAACCTTGTTTCATTTTTTCCACCGCTTTTTGGTTGCTAAACTCCGCCAAACACTTCAGTGAGCTCTCCTTGCGCAGAAAACTATCGATCGGGGACTCCATTAGATCGTGCGGTATGTATTGCGCTTCCTCCGCAACTACACTGAACATGGCTGCTGTTTGATTGAACCAACTGTCAAGCTGCTCGCCCAAGTCCTCCGCAAGCAGCTGAGTTTCATTTTGCAAAAACATCATAAAGTTTAGAACATTTTCCTCCATGCGAGTGTCAGAGTTTGAGGCTTCAAGTTGTACGAGACTGTCTGCGGTGCACGGTTGTCTGG
The DNA here is from genome assembly GCA_002091835.1 of Anopheles maculatus. Classification (NCBI taxonomy): domain Eukaryota; kingdom Metazoa; phylum Arthropoda; class Insecta; order Diptera; family Culicidae; genus Anopheles; species Anopheles maculatus. The sequence goes on from KZ062748.1 coordinate 62,222, forward strand.
CGAGGAATCTTCCGATATCGCCCATAGTCGATTCACAAATTGTTCTGTTCATAAGCTCTATCTCTTCGTACAAACTGTCCACCTTACTGGACAATGAGAAAGTATCCAGGTTGCTGTCCAACTCATCGAGCACAGTCTGCATATGTTGTTTTGTTTCTTCCAATCGTATCCGATAATGACTTGCTTCCTGTTCCACAACTTCCATCGATGATTCGATCGCACTTAAATCCTGCTCAGCTATTCGTTGACAAAGAGTTTCAACATGCCGTAATAGCGGCAGAGTTACCTCACGAAACAGAACATTCTCACTTTCGTGCGAAGGAAGATGGAACACTTTCTCGCAGTCTTGTATCGTGTTTTCTAGCGTATGATCAATCAACGCTAACACTCGCAGAATGGCGGAGATACTTTCCTGGTTTTGATGTTCAAACTCGTGGAAAACTGTACGCAATCGGCTTGAAGCACTTTCTCGAGGAGTTGTATGATGAGGGTTCGTTACAAAAGCACTCTTTTCCAGCTTTTGTAGTTCCGCAGAAAGAACTTGCTGAAGCGAGATAACTTTGGGGGAGATTTCTGCATAAACTTGTAGCTAAAATAAGAACAGAAGTGAGCGAAACATCAAAACGTTAACTTGTGATGCCTGTACTTACACTGCCCCAGAGGAGCAATGCTGTGGAAAATATTTTACGATGATCCATGGCTCACGAACGCTGGAAAACTGTAAAGTGAGTGCATTCGTCACCAGGCTAATGGTTTTGATAAATACGCATCCGACACGTATGTAATTTCCGGAAGCTAATGTGCTAGTGACATCATGCAATTATGGCTGCTAGTTGTATGGTGTTTGTAAAATTACATGCATTTTTTTTGCACGAAACAAAACGTAACGGTGATATCGATGGATTTTATTGAGATGAAATTCTATTGACGATGACATTGTGCTTAGTTTCCTCTCGTGTCTGCCCATGTGAACAGGTTGGTCGGAAGCATTGAGAGGGGCAGTACGCAATTTCTTTCGTGCTCTATTTGAGCTTGTAGTTGTTGCGTTCAAACTTTGCTAAACGTCGGCAGGGATAGAGCAGTCGGGTGAGTTTTTAAGCAAATACTGCACTTGCAGACAAACACTTGTCCCTTTTACAATCGTTCACGGTTGGGCAAACTTTAAACGCTCGACAGTAACGGGTGTTGTGAGTGGTGTTCAAAAACAGACCTAACGCTTCTTCATTACAACAGCACCATCGCTAAAATTCGCGTCGATTGTCCAATGGTAAGGAGTTCAACCTATTTGACTTGTAAATGAGCGTGTCTAATTCGATAGCTACGCAAGTTTACCGACAATTAGCTAAATTCAATAAGGCAGCGCTTTAGCGCATTATTAAACCATACCGTTGCACAGCACCGTGAAAGTAAAAGCAATCTCATCCAGCGTTGAACGATGTTTTATAACTTTTATTTATAGCGTAAAACAAAACATCCACATTTAACAGTATCGCAGCAACATAATCACCAAACATTTCGATCAAAAGAAGCAAAACGAGTTTAAACATATCACATAAATCTAGGTAAGCTTTCTACTTAGCAAGTGTACACCGGGTATAGGAAGCGAACGGTGGAGAACGTTCAATGCTGCCCAATAACGCTTCCGATTCGATAAATATGTTTTCCGTTCTCGTAATAGTAGCCGCCGAAAACACACCCACCAGTACCTTTCGCAGAATTATCTAATCCGATTGCCTGTTGCGTGAATCAAAGCAGCAATTATTGCGTGTTCCAGACAGTTCGAACAAAACAACAAAAAAAGAACGCTTTGCATTTAGGTGTATAATTTTCATTCGTCTACACTCGATGCGCATATGCAACCCGGTAGGTTAAACGAATGCACCGCGCCACTTTACAGTAGCATTGTAGCAAACGCACCGTAACATGTTCTACAAGGCTTTGCTAGTTTATCGCTGCATCGAATTTAGAGAAGACACACAGAACAAGGGCAGACAACAACAAAAAAAAGGGCAAAACATTCGCTTACATGCTCTCACGACGCAACGCGAGCGACGCATAATTGAAATCACCGATAAAAATGAAAAGACTTCGATGCTACCGTACGAAACGAACCCCTACACGCGTGGCTCTAATTTGACCAGATGCTCAAAGGAAAGATGCATCGAGACCTTGAACTTGAAGTCCATCTTTTCGTACGGTATGTCGGTGGTAAGTCGGTAGTGTTTCAATATTTGGGACAACATAATTTTCAAGCTCATCATAGCGTACCGACTCCCAATACAACCACGCGGACCACCACTAAACGGTAGGTAGGCGTACGGATGGCGTGCCTTCACACGCTCCGGTAAGAAATGGTCCGGATCGAACCGGTCGGCGTTCGGGCCCCAGTACTCCTTCTGCCGGTGCAGAGCAAACACGTTCAGCAGCAGGATAAATCCTTTCGGTATGACGTACTCGTCCAGCTGGATGGTGCCGATCGTTTTGCGACCGTAAACGGCCGCTACCGGGCAAAGGCGTTGCGATTCCTTGATCACACGTTCCAGGTACTCCATCGATTTGAGTATTTCGTGCGTGTACTCAACATCATCGGCCAGCAGCTCGCGAACTTCTGCTGCGGCACGATCCTGTACCTCGGGATGCATCGCCAACAGCAGACAGGCATGGGCAGCCTGCGTGGCGGACGTCTCGTTTCCCTGGGCGTGTAATGGGACAAGAGAAAACGGTCGATTAGGTACGTGCCTTATCTTTCACAGCTCACATCCGAATGCATTCTTACAGCAGCAATCATCGTGTAGATATGGTCGGTGATCTCTTCGTGCGTAAACGGTTTACCATCGTTCGGTATGGTTAGCAGCTGGTCGACAAAGATTTGGGGCTTCTTGTAGTTGAGCATATCGTCTTCTTCTTCAGCAAAGACGACGTTGCCATTCTGATCGGCCATCGTACCATTATTATTGCTGTCAACCGTTTTACGAAGCCGTTCCTCAAACTCGGCACGCTTTTCACGAATTACCTGCAGAAGGAAACATTTTCCCAATAAAGCTTAGTAAAGTACATCTTTCTATCGAACTTATTTGGTCAAGTTTTACCTTGTCCGTGAAAGCGTAACATATCTTACGGGCATCCATTTCTGCACGATAGAAACGGGTGTTCTTGTACACAAAATCGGGGTAGAGATTTGCGTTAAACATTCGAAGGCCTACATTGTGAAGGATACTGAAGAAAAAAGGAGAAATCAATTGAACTTATAAAACCTTCACTAAAGGATGGAAAAAACGACCCTGTGGTGAGCTTAACCAGCACATCAAACTAGTTCATTCTTTTTTTTCTTTTCATTGTTTTAATTGTTTCAGTTATCAGATTTTTTTTCTCAATTCTCATTTAAATTAATTCTGTAAAAAACTAGTTGTAAGAAAAATCACTCGCTGTACAATAAATTAAATGACGTATTACCCATTCTAAAAGTGATACTATCATGCATCAAAAGCATTACTTATTCTGACAGCAGTAAATCATTTCAATGCCACAGTTTGATCGTTATCGTTTGCTTAAAACAATGGATGTGTAGATTCCAATCAATTCCTTTCACTTAACATTTGACCGCTCACTTCAGCTTCTGTGCGGCAATTGAACGTCACGGAAAGGTTTTTTTATTCCCGTTAAATGGGATGCAATAAATGCAGTAACACTTACATTTCCAGCCCTTCGATAAACTCCTGCTTGCCTTCCCTTTCCAGTACCTTCCCGCCGAGTGAGGTACGACAAATCATTTCCAGCGTACAGGGCGAGGTAAACTCGAGCATGTTGATTGGCTTTTCGTCGCCAACGTGCCGTTCCATATTGCCGATCATTTTCCCAACACAATCGGTGAAGATCGGGATGAAGCTGTTCAGGATGCGCGTGTTAAACGTTGGGTTCAGTGCTTTCCGATGCACACGCCATTCGTCATCTGTTGGGAGTTGTTGATCGAGCAGAGTATTGAGTAATGTTAAGTATTATATTATTGTCAGCATATCCTTTTAGATTATTTAAATTTCCTAAACATTAAACAAATATAGGGAGAAATAAATGGCTCAGTACGAACACTTGCAATTACTTTGCTGCTCATCTCAGTTTGATTGTGAAATGGTTCAATCTGAAAGTACATTTTCCGCCACTGAATGTCGTTTTCCTTGCATAGCTCAATAAAATATCTTGAATTATGACCACTCGCGATTGTGGATAGTGTGGCAATAAAATCAACTCACTAACCTTCATTTCCTTTCACTGCTCTAATCAAACTGCTTCTTAGCGTTATGGAAAACCCAATAAAAAGTAGATGAAGACCTGCTTTTTTACATCAACCCTACTTAAATCAATATGTGGCTTTACGCTTTTGCTGCAATTGATTTGAATAGATTCTTACTGGTTTGGTAAGCCACATACACTTGAGGGAAATTAAACCACACAATGTGGGGAGGGAAACCGTGAAAACTTGTTTTATTGGTGAAGCAGTTTGAGCGGGCTTTAGTAAATAGTTCAAAACCATTCTCAACCTGCGCGCGTAGCGGTGCGCAAGTGCTTCCCGATAACGGTGACAGCTCATGTAAGAAAACTGGATTTTTCTATTGGCCTAGGATGGGTAATATGGTAGATTGTGTAAAGAACTGGATTGATACACATCACTGTTTTATGTGAGGCAAACGGCGAAAGTAACACAATTACTAAGGTAATCGCACTCAACGGAATGGAATTATAAGTTTATTAAATCTAAATTAGAAGATCAGCATTGAAAACTAACGATTTCAATTTTAAATAAGATTTTTGTAATAAAAAACTTCCTAGCTTTACGAAAAAATATTTGTATTTTGAATTGTAATTGTTTTAATAATTTGAAACATTATTTCAATTAAGTATTCTTTATCATAAACAAAATTTAAAGCGATTGTAAGACAATCTTATTATGAAATTAAAGAATATTGAATAAATAAATTCATGTGAGTTAAAAAATAAGATATTCACAAAGTATGTTCTAATTCTCATATTATAACCTTCTACATATTATTAATTTAAACTTATTAAAACAATCGAAATGGACTTCATTTTTCTGTCAACTCCAATAACTATCATACAAATTGATGGTTTATTTTTGCCTTAACTGATGGTAATTTAAAGTAAAATTTATATTTATCGTCCAGTTGAAAAAGGTTCATCAAAAGTTTAAGCAAACAAATAAATTGCAGAACAAATAAACAACTTAACAGAACTATATGATCCACTTGTTATATCAAATTTATCAAAATATAGGATAATTAAAAAAATAGAAAAGATTTCTTAAACAGATGTTCTGGTGAGTAGTAAACAGTCGGAAAACACATCTTTTTAATAACTTTTGTATAATTTTGTACACACTTTGACAACGTTTTTAAATACAATACAATTTTCTTCATATAACATAACTAGTTTAACGATTTCAACACTCGTTCAAAAAATCATGTAGTTCGAGATGGTCTTTCGACATTTCATGTATTAACACTTTTTTATTACGGTTAAAAGTAAGGATCATAATTCACATTTGCTTAAAAGATGTGTTTAATCAATTTTATCAATATTTCCTATTTTTTTTTTTACTATGACAAGCGTCGTATAGTTCTGTTACGAATACGAATAACACAATTTTCCATTCCATTTCAGAAACTAAACACATTCTTTTATAACACTGCAAGGATTACAAAGACATTGATTTTGCTCCATTTTTTTTGCTTTAAGTAGTTGAAGCATCATACTATACGTTGCTCAATTGTTTACACATTACACTTTAGAGTTTATTCTCTAACTTTTCTTAGCACACATCAAAAATATACAACCTTCAGAAAAGTTTTTCAAACTCTTAACAAAGACTTACAGTACCCAGCAAGCGTTAACTGTCTAATTACGAACGGTGTTTTCACAACAAAACACTTTTAACACGAAACAACACGAGAACTTTCCGTCAGCCTTTACTGCGCTGCAAGTGAAACAAATCTTTCAAAACTTACACTGTGCCGTCAGCAATCCGTGGTCCACACGCATGAAATCGTACACGAACGGTTTGTCCATGCTGGCCTGTTCGGTCATAATTTTCTGTATCAAATCCGGATGCGTCGGACAGATGACCGGGATCGGTCCAAAGCACAGCTTAAAGATGCGCTTGTTATCCTTGTACGCGCGCGTGAGACTTTTAAAGATTTCGTACGAATTTTTCTGCGCAAACTCGAGCCCATTGCCAAAGATCGGATGTAGCGGCTCAACGCAAGGTATTTTTTCCGCAAACTTAAACTTTATCTTGCAGTACACGTAGAGCGAAAGGACACCGAACCCTAGCAGCAGCAGCGTTATCATCTTGCCCACGCACAAACGAAAGACCTGACACTACTTCACCCGACGGGATCGAAAGAAAAACTGATGGACGATCGGCGAAAAACGGTTCGAACTGGGCGATTCAGGGCGAGCCCCCAGAATCAATACACGTAACGCGGCTCGCACAATACGGAGGCGAGCTTTTCCCAACCCTTGCAACCCACTGATATGGGGCCCTGCAAATGCTGGCGGAACAACAACAGCAACAACAACAAAAACCTGTACTGACCTGCAACGGTGCCGGCATGCGGTGCCAACGGTCCTTACAGCGCTCGATGCAATCGGTGCATCGTTGGTAGCGGGAGTGGGGCTCGTTGGAAAACTTCGCGGCTGGTGCGTGCTCCACGATAAAGACGAGCCGTACGCGCCCCGAACCCGTGCGGCCGAGTTTCCCCACTCAAGGAAAAGCGATGGAGAACCGTTTGAAGCATTCGGTGTTACAGTTTTTCCTCCGGGCACCATACCACCGTTCCATTGGTGTGCGAAATCAAATGCTTTCTGCGTGCTTTGACGTGTGTCGCCCATTATGTTAAATAATCGATCTAGCTACTTACTGTTAATTTATCTTTGTGATCGAATATTGGCCTGTGTTAAAGCGTGGTGATCTCAAGTAGGGACATGTGCAGATAATTATTGACTAGAGTCGTTGGACACCAGAGTAAGTCACTGCAAGGCTTATTAACACGTCACCTAGGAAGATAAGGGTGATTGACATATTTTTTTGTAAGTGATCACTTACGTGCTTTGGCATTGTTTTCCTTTATATTTATGGAGTGGTTATGTTTACATGTTAAAAGTATTTTATGTACTGATTATTTATTCAAGCTCAGAAAATAGATAAGGTTATAAGAACACTATTAAAAGCGTGAGCTACAGTAACAGTATAGTTATGAATAGGTAAATGAATAACACAATTATATATGATGTTTAAACATCATCATATATATTTATTCGAGCATTTAACTTTTAACTGATCCTCGTCGTCCGATAGAACTTCCCGTCGGTTGCTTGCTCCACGGTGCCATGCTGTATGTGACATTCCTAGAATATCAGGTTGCACGCTGATGCTCCGGAATCACGTTGGACAATACGGGACCGGGGTGTCGGATGCAACTCCAGCGTGGAAATGCACAGTGCATAACTGCATACGTTTTCCCATCCGTTGTTTGTAATTTTTTTATATCTATTTTGACTTTTTTCTTTGTCCAATTCAGATGACATTTGCATGAAAAAATTTGCTGAATTTTGAGGATTTACATTTTATATTTAATAGGCCATTAACGACACAAAAGATCAAAAGGATTTAAGTACAAAATGCATGACAGTAAATTGGTGGGATTTTACGACGACTTCATGTGAATATTTGTATATTATCGACAAATCCCAGCATTTCTTGGAATCATCGTCATTTTGGCTTTTGATTTATCTCCTCATACATATTTCCCATGATTTCGTCAATCCATTCGTGATCACCGGGGCGGCCCGATGGTGTATACGATAGCGGCGCCGGTCTTCATACGGCAGGACCGGGGTTCGAATCCCGGCGGACCGCCTCCCCGTACGCAGGACTGACTATTCAGCTACGGGTAAAAACTAAGTCACAGAGAGCTAGCAATAGCAGGCCAAGACCTCACGAGGTTGTAGTGCCAAGGAAGAAGAAAAGATTCGTGATAACCTTTCAAATATACTCGTTTGATGCTATATTAAAGTAACAAGCTATGAAATTCACTTTCTATATGTCACCATAGCTCAGATTCAGAATTTTGTATCCAGATCACATGTTAATCTCGCGAAAAAAAAATCAATTTTTTACAAAACAAAAAAATCTTCATCCGGAATGTTTTGTTTTTCTGCATTGAGCTTGAGGACTTTTACGTATCAAACCAAGAAAACAAATTGTTTTATAACAAACAGTTTATTTCAAATTTCGCTTCTAATATATTATTTCAAAAGATTTTGGTCATGAAAATTTGTAATAAACTTCTATTTGTGTGAGTAACATTTGATAACGCATATTCTGGGGTGTAGGAATGCATAATTTCAAACTGTTTCTTTTGTTTTCAAAACAACTTCGAACCACTGTTCGAAAACGCTGCCATGCTTCGGTAAACTTCATTTTATTGAGGGACCTATATCCAGCCTGTTCTATACATTCGCTTCTCTCGCTCTTTTCTCCATTGAAACTATGGGTAATCGACAAAGCAGATGCTGGATATACAATAACGTTCTAAAAAACCGTTTCATTTTATAGTTTATTTTTGTTAGATCTAATGAAAAATTAAGCCAACCATATTTTACTCAAATATACATAATCAACCATAACAAAATAAGAAAAAAATATTATTTTTCGTTAAAATTCTCCGAATTTATAATTTAAAGTTGCTTTAAATGAATTAAGAAAATAAATTATTTGTTTACACATCAACACGATTAAACAGTTCACAATGATTCACTATGTTTGACATTAAAACTGTGTTTTTTTTTTAATCCAACAAGTTACATTTGTCCGCAAAAAATACGCAAAATTGTTGTAATATTTTATAACAAACATTTAAAATAAATCACGTACAGAAAGTGGTTAAACATTTACCATTTACAAACCTCTTCCTTAAAACGTAAAATCTTTTTTTTTTTACTTTCAAATATGTCAAGTAAATTTATTTTTATTCACATCCACATGAAGCAACTGTTAGGTTCACCCACTGCAGAGCGACAACGCCGACCGAGCAGCGATCGCGATACGGCAACACCACCACCGGCTAGAAAGATCACAGCCACGTCATTTTTCTGTGAGCCTTCGCCGTGGCAACACACGGTCCGCGCGTGCTGCGTGTGGTGCGAGAGTGAACGTCCAAGACACCAGGGGGGCCTCTTGCGGGAGAAAAACACTTGGAGCAAGTGGAAGCCATTCGCTTCAAGTTTCGGAAGGTGTGTAGCTAAGACAGCTTGTGCGAAAGAGAGCGAAACAGTTCGTTGCGTTTAGAAGTGAGTGTTTTACCGGATAAAAATACACAAAAAAGCAAAATCTACAATTATCCTCAAACTGACAGCAGTACTCTATCTACAAACCTGTGCTGAAAGCAGTGTAGCTTTAATTCGCATATAATGGAAGACGTTTTTTGGCGTACGGGAAGCTAAAATATGTCTTCTTGCTAGCATGCACAATATCTGGAATCCTGCTGACGTGGTATGCCAGTTCTGAAAGTGACTCGAACCGTAGGAGGCATTCAACGTCGCTCGTGGAACTGTCTCGAAATCAAAAGATTTCAACGCTTCCAGAAACGAGGAAAGCAAGCGGTCAGATATTACTTGAAGGCAGCACTGTCAGTGACTGGAATGCAGTGTTGGTGATAAATGCGCTTGAGTGTGTTTGTTTAGCTGTGTGTGTGTGTGTTTGTGAGAGGTTAAGTGAGTGTGAGAAAAGATTGAGCTTGCTTGAGTGTGGTTGTGGCAGTGGAAGATGAAGGAAAAGGTCTAGAGATTTCAGCGCTTGCTTGAAGACTCGGGGCCGTGTAAGCTGGCTGAGAAATGGTGCACGATCACAAAGGTTTTCTGCAGCTCAGCCTCTGCTTGATTTATAAATATCATTCTTAAGGTGTTGGTGAAACGGAGTGTGATGTAGCATGGTGATGGTGTGTAATTTTAACCAAATTCGTTTCCTTTTCTAGAGCAAACATTTCTGCCGCAACAGGTTTCGGTATCGGGAAGAAAATAAAATGTTTGCTTAGCAACCGATCGGTGAAATTTATCAAGACGTGTTTGTAAAGTGCAGTGCAAGTGTATAGATCGATGGAACTGCAGTAGTGTGGTGCACGGATACAGGTGGTCAACAAGTGTTTGCAACGGGAAGCTCAAAGCAGCTGCCACAGAAAGTTTTCTTTCTGTTTCCAACAAAAAAAAAAAACCAGGCCAATCTTACACACACTCGTACGTGTCCGGCAAGGACAAGCCCGGCGCGTCATATGAAGGATACACACACGATGGGAGAATCGACACCGATTTGTCGCTGCCGGGTCCTGTACCTGGGCAGTGCCGTGCCCCGGCAGAGCAAGGACGGCCTCCAGGGTATACAGGAACCGTTGCGTAGCCTTTACCCTTCGGAGGGTGCTATCGGTGCGAAGGGTATCGATTCGTGGCTGAGCGTCTGGTCCAATGGCATACTGCTCGAGAACGTGGACGAAAACCGGAAGCAAGTGACGCGCTTCTTCCCGATCGAATCGCTACACTACTGTGCCGCCGTACGGCAGGTGTTGATACCGGAACGGGGCAATAACAATCCGGAGCCGAAGTTTCTACCACTAGACTCACCGTTCGCCCGTACGCCACGTGCACAGCATCCGCCGATCTTTGCGGCCATCTTGCGCCGTACGACCGGCATCAAGGTGCTCGAGTGTCACACCTTTATCTGCAAACGGGAAGCGGCCGCCAATGCGCTGGTTCGCTGTTGTTTCCACGCGTACGCCGATAATTCGTACGCCCGGCAGCTGGAGGGTGGTTCCGGAAGTGGCAGCTCGAACAGTGTGTACGGTACGATCGGTGGCAAATCGAATGGTACTGCCGAAGGGTGGCGGTCACGTGCCGGTAGCACGACCACGCTCAACAGTGTCGGTGTCAGCAGGCAGGCAATTAATGGCGTCGGCGATGCGTACACGGTGAAAAATCGTAAGTATCAACATACGGACTAGCAATACTCATATGTGTGTGTGCGTGGGTAGGGAGCAGGAGCAAGGGTACGGGCAATTGAGTGTCTCAATATCGTCGCGCCTAAGGTGATCGTACTCTGTGTTTGTGTCTATAGGGGTGACAAACTCTCTTAGGTAACGTTGGTGCTAACGAAATTAGGCTAACTATGAAAGTTGTGTGGGTCGATAATTCTGCCCCGAAAAAGGGGCTACACCCATCCCCCTACACAGCGACGGGGTAGTGGAATTCCAACACGTTCATTCCGTCAGCAAAACATCGATGCAGCCAACGCCACAAATTATGGAGCGAGTTAAAATGCATCGCCACACGAAAGAGACTACACGCAGCAGCACAACAACAAAAAACCTACCCTAATGGTTGCAAATGATACATCGGTAGAGTGTGGTTTGTGTCATTTTTTTCGCGACATGACTGACCTTCCACCGTCATTGGAAGTTGTGTTTGAAGTGCGACAGTAAAAAATAACCGATCCTATCCAATCGCACAAGATTGCATGTTGGTCAAGATACGGTTGGTCCTTCGGACTTCTTTTTTTCGTACGGTGGTGGTAACTTGTTCTCGTGGACCGAACAAGTGCGTCAACGTGCGATGTGGACACCGCTTGACGCACACACACGCAGGAAAGTAGCCGGTTCGTTGGTGTTAGTTCCAAACCGGTTTGAAACCACTGTCCAACATCGGGTTGGTCGCTGTTTCCCTACGCCCGGTTTGTGATGAGATGGCATGTGATGATCACCGAAAAAATGCCATGAGAAACAAAGCCTTGGCTTCTTCGGTGTACGGTGCTTCCCATCGGAACCCAACCGTTGCGGGTGTCGTGATCAACAAATTGTACTGCTGGTACAAATTGATGCGAATTGAGGATGTCAATGGGCACATCGGTTGAAGTTTGGCGTTTGAGAACCGATGATGACCCTCGCGTAGCGCGGTGTTGCAGTAGGATGTAACAATTCGTTTTTGTTCAATCTGCCATATTTTGTAACCTTTGCTAGCAGATCGCTTCAAAGAATGGCTCATCTCAGGCTCGAAAGGTTAACGCAAAAGGTTGATATTTTACGGGACTTACCGCACTCTTTTTAAAAGGTTCGCCCGCAGTTTATGCAACCGATGTGAACTGGTTGAAGCGAGCTGGTTGCAAACCTTCACATCGGAATGGTAAGATAGGTAAACGAACGCAACCATTAAAGCTGAACATCAAGTGTAGCCTTGACCCTTACCACACAAGCAGTTTTAAACGGGCTCATCACTAGCCAAACTATAGCAACACGATTTTACTACACGGCTGTGTCCGTCTCATCAGTGGCAATGGTGACTAATTTAGGTTTCGCAACAGCGTAAAACACAACCACTACAACACTCTGCCCACTTTGCATCGATCGTCGGCAGTCAAAGACGTTTCATTCCAATCGCCAATCAAATACACGACCGTGAAACCAACAATCCATGCCAGTCCGGTGTTCGAGGGCTTTGTTTTGGGCTGTCTGCAAATTTCATAATTTCCGACCCGCCTCTTTGCCATCACCGGGCCGTCCAAGTGTGGGTCCTTCACCCATCGTTGCACCGACTGAACAAGCTACCGAAGAAGCGCCCTATGTTCCACCGCAGCGAACGCTAGGCGCTTGATACGCTTCCAGATGCTAAACTAATGAACGACTTTCAAGAGGGATCACCGTTCACTGTTCACTGTACACGGGTGCAATAAAACAAAAATCCGACATTTATAAGCTTTCCGTGTGGCCGAACATTGGACGGGAGCGCCGAGACAGCGAGAATCAGATTGCAAAGCTTCACAGGAAACGAAACCAAAAACAGTGGCAGTGTCTGGGGTTTTGGGAAAGGTGAGAAGCGGTTGAAACGAGCTGAACGGAGCCAAACAACTGCACGTGCAGCGACACGTAAATATGAAAAGCCATAAATTGTTTCCATCGGCACATGGTATCGCCTTTTGTATTGGGAGTGTGTTGCACCACCAAACCACGTGTCCAAACAGTGAGTTTTAAACAGATGTCACTTATCGACTTGTGGCCTGTAAGAGCTTCGCTCTAACTACAGCAGGTGCATTAATGGCCGTGTAATGGACTTTTATTTAGCGTAAGAGTTGTCACATTATCCCTCCATTTAACGACTTATCTTAAGGCAAATGACATACATCAACCTATCAAGAAATCGTATTTAATAATCTGAAATGGTGTCGCTTCGTTTTCCTTGGTATCTTGGCCGCCTCAAAGTGAATGATTTTCAGCGTTTCAATGCACTTTTGCAAGCATTTGTATCGGTAATGTTTTGGAACGGGTGCATGATTTCTCTGTTTCCTTCATTAACACCCAATTTAGCCGCGTATGATGCAAGTGTCTTACACAAGCGGTAAGCTGTAGGTGTGGTTTTGGACAGCTGTGCTTTACATATTAATCGCAAAATGTTATGTCTCGTGAATTGCAATTGGCGTGAAATCAAAATGCTTTTTACGATGCGAACCGATCAGCTATTTTTTAGAGCTGTGGTACGTGCTGGTCACGTGTAATGCATGAATGTATTTTGTTCAGCAATTGCTTTAATTAGCAATCATGTAATGAATCGTTTAGTCTTTATTTACGAATTAACTCTATGACACAAACTGTAGTAATGGTGTTTTATAATTCTTTAAAATATTAATGTGTCTCGATCTCCAAGAAGAGAACATAAGCAAGTGGGTTCTAGAGCCTATTGTGCTACCCAGATAACGGATGTACGATGCTTATATTAATATCCGAAGAAAATTCAAACTGTGAACTGAAAACTCTCTTATGACGTGACCAATGCCGTAACTAGAAACGCAAATGCAGGGCAAGTCCCAGTTTATAGCGTCTTTTGACCGTGGAACTGCGAGGTACCAAGCGATATAATTTCCCAGGTGAGTGGGAAACATGCTGACCTTGTTGCCGTTGAAGTTGATGAAGCGAAAGACACCGATCGAGACGGCACCGTTTGGATGACAATAGCGCCTGCCCGCAGCAAGACAAGAATCGAGACTATTTGGAACGCTTAGGTCACGCTAGCAGAGCAGTAGCAACAGCACAACACCGCCGGAGAACGTAACAAGCAGCAGGAAGTTAAAATGGCTTACCAAGCACCACACGAAGAACTTTTGCTGATGTGGTACATAACATAAACCAGGCAACATCGAAATGGTAACCCGGAGTAAAGCCGAGTGTTGCCTGGTGGAAGCCTCACGATGAGTCTTACGTTTCGTGATCTAGATTTGTTGGGTAGAGCGCTCATTGTTCACCTTTGTACGCGAGTGTGTGTGCACGAATTGATGTGATTGTATTGCTGCAGCACAGCCAACACTCGCTGATGTGAAGTAAATTCAAGTTCATGCACTTCGGGACAAAAAAAAAGCGCATGGGAAAAGCGTTTGATGACAGCCACAGCAACAGTAGCAGGTGGCGAAGAATGCAGTGCGCTCCCGTGGGGAAAAAAACTAGACGCGTTGAGCATGCATCACTCAATTGTATTCGAGCGCTTTAAACCCGCAAGGTGGGACAGCTCGTCAGTGTGCCCGATTGCCGTAATGATTGCTGATTGTTGGAAGTCAGAGTGCTTCCGACTAACAATGGAAGTGTGTTAAAATTGGAATGCCGGAGCAAGTGCATCCACAATGCGATGCGCGTATGCACAGTGCATGGGGATTGCCAATCGATTATTGCGATCGATGAACCGGTAGGATGTGTCGAGCAAGTACTGCTGGTTCGTTTTCAGGAACGTGGGAATGCAGCATCTTGTACAATTTTTATAACTAACCCTCTTCGTGTTTAATATACACCGCCTAAGAAATATACCATTTGTATAACCCAGTTTTTTGTCATCCGTGTTGATAATGACCTCATTTGCGGGATCTTTCTTCTCCGAATAATGACACGTCGCACGACACTGCCATCCTATCGTAGCAAAAAGTGGAAGAAAGTTTCGTCTGATATTGCCGCCATCGCTTCAGGGCATGAGTTGGCACTTCAACATCTCTCAAATTTCGATCGTGAGCTTTCTTTTGCTTCCATTTCAATCTTAACGATTTTTTGCATGCTTCCGAGCTGTTGGGCGAGTTACGTGTACATATGATTAACACCGTTGGTCAGAGCTTTTTTTTTGTTGCTTTTCATCGGAAGCTCACACCAACCAGTGAAATTAGCCGTACAAGACACAATCCGATCGAGTGTCTACGTGGTTCCGGGACGGAATTTCCCTTTTTATATCGTACCGCATTGGTGGGTAGTGGAAGTTTGAGCTTTTAGCTAATTGGTTCATGGTAGTAGAAGTTTTGTGGAAGTAGTAGCTGACGCGCTATTCCACATATAGATTGTAATGAATGATTTTAGGTGACTCTTAACATTAAAAGCAGTACGGTAGGAATGTTGAAGCATTGCTGATCTGATTCAGAAAGACCGGGCATCATATTCCATCTGGACTTATATCCCGTGTGCAAGCCTTAATATTCGGGTTTATGTAATCTATATGTCTAGTAAACGATTACCGGACTATCAAGAACTATCGAGTTGTTTGGGCAGGCCTTGATTAAAACTACCCATAGCTGCATTGTCCTATATGCGTACTAAAAGGTAGTCTGGACAAGATTTGATGCCATCCCGTATATCTTAGAAACTATAACAACTGCTATTATCTCTCTTCGAAGCTCTACCTTTGCTTTAAAGCTGTGATCGTGATCATGAATCTCTGCCCTCAGTATCTAGCTCTGTTACAAATGATGTTTGGTGAACTCTTTGCTTTTGTGCGCTTGATTCTATTATCTTTACCCTTAAAGATCATAAATATGCAGATATGCCTCGCGAAACTCATATACTACAGACCAGCTGCGCTCTATCTTCTTCACAAAGAGCTACTTTACGAAATGTTGCTCCTGTAGTATACATATTAATAACACATTTTTAAACAAATATCACAGCCATATCCTGTACTTCAACTTATGCTGCTTTTCTATCCATTGTTTCCTTCCCCCCCCAAAAACAGTTTATGCCAGCAGTGCGGACCTAGAGGTAGTAGACGACGGTGAAAGCTCACTGTACAATGGCGACGAAAATCACAAAGTGTGGAACGGTTCAACAGATCAGATCGATGGCATCGGCTTTGGTAACGATGGTCACTACGATATCTACTCCGGTCCCGGTGGTCTCGGTGGCAGCACTGGCGGTGGTGCCGGCGGTGGTGGCTCCACACTCGGACGTCCGGCCCGGATCCGTCAGATCAGTGCCCCGGTACCGGTTCCGCCGCCCCCGAAAGAGGAACCGAAAAAGTCCAAAAAGGACAAGAAAGCGGCCAAAGGCACCCAGCAACAACAGCAGCAGCAGGTAGGCAGTCAAAGTTTATCCGGTACGCTTATAAGACCACGTCCCATGCACATGAATCCACTAGGTCGGCCGGCTGCCGCTCCAGCCTCAGCCAACTCTGCCGCAGCAATGGCCGCCGCAGCAGCCGCACATCACGGCATGATGATGTACCACCACCATCCCCATCACCCGATGGCGGGCCATCCCGGTGCCGGTCCGCCGCCGGTACCGGGCCGCCAGTTCCACACCATCGGTCACCGCAGCATGAACGGCAGTGCGGCGGCGGCAGCAGCGGCGGCCATGGCCGCAGGTCTACCTCCCCATCCCATGCTCCATCCCCACGCCCAGATGCACCCAGCGATGGGCCTTCCGCATCCCGGTATGCATCCGCACGCCGCCGGCATGACCCTGCCGGCGATGATGATGGCACCCCAGTACGCGACACTGCAGCATCCGCGCACGAGCAAAAAGAAGAAGGACAAGGGCAAAACGCTCAACGGCAGCAACGGTAGCATCCCGATCGGGGTACCGGTCGTGCCGCCCATGTTCGCCTACCCGCCACAACCGAACGGAAGTCTGGGCGGCGGGCCCGGTTCGCTTGCCGACAGCCGTCCACTGTCGATGAGCAATCGGAAGCTGGCCCAATCGGCTGCCGCTGGACTGGACGATATGTCGGGCAACTCGGGTGCCGAATCACCGGGCGGTACCGGGATCTACCGGCGCAAGGGACACCTGAACGAGCGTGCGTTTAGCTACTCGATCCGGCAGGAACACCGCAGCCGCAGCCATGGCTCACTCGCTAGTCTACAGTTCAATCCGCCGGACATGAAGAAGGAGCGCGAGATCGCACAGATGGTGGCCGGGCTCGAGCTGAACGAAGATTCCACGCTAAGACGCCGCTCGGAGGTGGCCGGATCGTCCGGTACGTTTGGCAAACCGAGAAGATGAGCGCGAAATAGGCAGTGACGGGTTCGTCGCCAGCATCTCGTCGAAGTCACCGTACGCAACCAGCGGGAAAAGGAAGCACGTAAGACCTTTCCGCTTTCTCCATGGGGATTCGCAGCTGGGTTTTTGGATCGCAGGGAATCGATCACGGGGAGTGGAAAAAAATTCACACACACACACACATCGAAACAAATATGCTCGTAGTATGTAGTTTTAAACGCGATAGATGTTGTAAAATAGGCGTTTACCGGCAGATGAAAGGAAGAAAGCATCACATCAAATGGCATTAGATGGTCTAGTGTAAGCAAACACGATAATCGAGCAAAAAAAGAAAGAACGCAATGGAGCAGTCAATTCGAGCCGGTTTTCTATTACCAAAACACTCTTTTATCCATTGTTATCCATCGGTGACAGTAGCAATGACCGGGTAGCCTTAGTGATACGCTACCGATAGTAAAGCAGGCGAACGCTTTTCGCCGGGGTTGCACGGGGAATCGTTCGCCGAAACGAGCAGTTTTTCTTTTAACGCGTCTTAAACTTAGTTGTACGTACAGGAAACACAGCAACACCCACACATCATATGCCGAAGAGCGACGAGTAGAGATCGAAACATCGGGTTGTTGACCGGCCACCAGGCCGGGGGAAAAGATTGCAAAGAACGGCAGATAAAATGCAATTACAAGAAGAAATGAATGTGCCTTATTAGGTAATTAGATAATTTAATTATAACCAAGCCCTGCAACACAGCAGCCCGCAAGCCCCAAAAAACCTCGGTACGAATGAAAGTGAAATTTTAGTGTGTTGCTAATTTGAGGATGCTTCTCGTATGGAGTGTACTGTAGACAAAGCTTTCTTTTCGGTTCTTTTTTTTTGTCCAACCTTCCGAATCACGGGCTGGGAATCGATGTTGGTGTGAGTTTCCATTTGTTTTTGTCGATGTTTTGTTACTTTTTCCGACAAGCTTTAAACTATAGTGCCGCTCACACGTGCAGCATAATTTGAGGTTCAAACTTATTTTCAAAGATTATTATCCGCCGTGCTTTGGAACGAAAATGTGACGCTGGTGTCGCGGTGCACGAGGGCGTCGTTCGATCGGGTTCGAAGCCATGATGGATGTGCAAAACTCATTTTAATGATCGGGCGTTTTCCGACACCGCCATCCGATAAGAGCTTTCGCATGGTTACAGGGGGGGTTACAACAAAAATCACTCACACCACTCATAACAGGGGAACGCCCGCGGTCAAAAGGAAAGTGATCGAAGTGGGTGGCTTCTACCATTAGCCGCCCCAAAATGCGCTCGAAAGCGAAAACGGAAGAAAAGTGCCTTGGGGCTGAATGGAGAGAGCGAACAAAAAAAATCCTCCCAAAAACGGACGCACTGTGTGATACGGAGAGTGTTTCTGTCGAAAAAAAAGGGAAAACAATGCAGAAAAAGGAGAAAAAGGAAGAACTAGCGACGAACAGTGTTGTGGGCACGATAAATGGCAGTAGTCGAAATTTTGATCATCAATCAATCGTGAAGAAGCGATCGCGAGAAGGAAAAGCGCGTCGATGGTTTCGGGGACTTTGTATTAACGAAACGTTCGCCAGTCATAGAAAGAGAAAAGGGACAGACCGTGGAAGAGCAAAAGGAAGAAAACGATCGCTCCTTCAACACTCAAAAGCATTGATACAGACGAAACAAGTGTTTTCAAGTCTGTCGATAAAGCGAATCGGTGAAAGATGGTAGAGGAGAACAGAGTCGGAGAAGTAGTCGAGAGGGTAGAGCAGAAAAATTTCTCCATCGGGCCAATTTGGGAGTTTATCGCGAAAAAAAACAGCTCTACACACACACATACAATCCACCATTTTAAGCGCCAACACGACACATTCTTTCTGTTTCGCAGCTTCTTCTACGCACACAAAAAAATATCACGAAGAAGCTATCTTCGATTCAGGTTCTTCGCATTCGGATTGTACGTTTTGCGACCAACATTTTGTTCCAAACAGTGCTTTCGGGGGGGGAGGGATAGAAAAAGAGCGAACGAATAGAAAGCATACACACACATACGAGATGGGGTGAAGATGAAACCAGAGAAACTTGTATCATAAACAAACAGAAGCATCACAACTAGCAGGCAGACACACGGACACAGGCAAGGCTGGATCGGAGGGAGGGCTAGAGAAAACCTTTATTTTTTTTTGGCTAGACAGTAAGCGGCAGTTTGCCAAATCTTTTTATCAACTAAACCCTTAGAAAACACTACATATGAATTGTTATCCAATCATTTTAATGTCAAGAAAAATACAAAATACTCGAATACAACGAACATGCACTGTGTTTGGGGGAATGGGAGAATCGGATTGGGTGGCAGTTTTCTTCACAAATGATTTCCTTGCGCTTAACCAGACAAAGGGTAAAGCCGAAACAACCCTTTACGAAAGCATCGAACCAAAACCAAGGTTCTCATCGGTACGGATTTTCGTTCCAGTTTGACAAACACGTTTCCCAGGGTTCTGTGTTTTAAGCTGTGGATGCAATTTGTTACGCTTTAAGACGGTGGTGAGCAAATGATTCAATTGCATCAGATGACGCTTTCGGAAGTTCGGCTAGCAAACCATCAATTTGATCCGGAAGCCCTTGCACCGATAAACGTGCAGGAAGGAAGCCACCGCCGTGCAGAGCAAACTCATTAAACACACAGCCAAGCTGGTCGTGAGAGCAATTTGCATCCGAAAGTGATGGTTACGTACGCACTGATGGCGTTGTGGTGCTAGCTGTTTGCTTATCAGACACAGACACCGCATGAAGATGGCACTGTAAGTAATTGGCTGACAGACGGGTAAGTAAGATGATAATGCATTTCACTTTCCACATTTTCATTTCCTTTCCGAGTAATGGTTTGGAGCGTAATTTGTGCATCGTGCTGTCGGTTGGTGGGGTAAGTACATTGACATTCGGATGTAATATCAGGTATCACATTCATAAGGTAGCGCAACTTATCTATTACGGGAAACATACCATCCTTTTTGGACTGTTAAATGTTCAATATTATCTTTTGTATTAGATGTAATAACGTATCCATTTAATAAAGAGAATAACTTTGTAAATTAATTAGATTAAAAGTTCATCAAATAATTCAGCTGGACCACCACACTGCAGTGCATCAACCGTGGATTTACTGGAATAGCACTTATTCATGTTCATCAGCTATTAAGCTATCCTGATTGCTGCTCACTCTTAGGTTTATAACTTCTTGTTATAAACAATACATAGCTAAAGAAACATTCATAGCTAATCACCTGATCACATGATATAAATTGAATAAGTTGTGCTAAAACCGGACGTTCTAGAAGCATTCTTTAGCAATTTTTTGCACCCAGTACTAAGTGACACTATGAACATGACACCAAGGGCATGGCTGTCTTAAAAATCAGTGTACACAGTTCCTCAAACTATTTCTTCGCCTACGAGTGACTGTTAATATTATAATTCCTTTATATAAGTGGGTTAAGTCCTGCGATAACAGAATACCCAAAATAAAAATATAATAATGGTTGCTGAGGTCTGTTTGAAGACTTTTCGGGAGAAAAGATGCCCACCAACGCCAATATATTTTTCAATAATACCGAATCTAACAGACATCAGTCATAGTTTTCTCGTAAGTTTAAGAGCGTTCTACAAGGCTTTTGGATGGTCGGAATCTTACCTCCATTAGAATTTATAATAAAGCGCTAGAAGAGATTAATATTATTCTTACAATACCTCGACTGTTTTGGTCAAAACTGTTCCAAATCCACTGATATTTTGTCTTTACATTAAAAAACTATGGAAGGTTAGAGACGCGGAGCTATTATAAGAAATATTTTCAAATTCAGTCTAGTTTTAGTTTATGCAATTGTCACTAACGCGTTAATATTCTATAACGTACTGACGCACTCTAAAGTCAGTTGCTTTTTTTCTAATCTCTGCTGAATTTGAACCTTTGTATATATTACTAACTGATGATCGGCCACTCTTTACAAAAATCTATACAATCGACAGCAAAAAATATGATGCATTACTAAGTCTCTCTACTACTTCCTTGCTGTTTGATTAAAACAATGTCATGAGATACGTTCCTCAATAACCTATTCTCAGAAGAAATTAAACACGATTTATAAATCAGCTTAGATTTCTTCTTGTATCAAATCAACGTGAAGATCACTTACACCAACAGCAAGTGTTTTGAAAGAATATCTTCCAGAAGTTTATGTTTTTGTTAATGTTTATGTTTATTAAAACCCAAAGTGATTGGCCGAGTGTATTGGCCCTATCATAAAATTTAGACCTACCCTAAAAGCTATACAAACTTGTGACGATGCCTGATAGAAACTAAACGAAGACTACTGAACATGGAAAGCATGGTGCCAGTCGAAAAATAAATAATTTTCATTTAGTATTCGAGCCATAGCAGTCAAGGGATCATTATCGCTATACGCACGTCATGTCTGTTCTAAGTAAAAGTACTTAGCCTAGGTGCTAATTTCTCCTCCAAAAGTGGTAGTTTGTTGTGTGTAAACTGCGACTCTTCAATGCCCCTGAGTACTGAGTGCTCACTACCCAGGTGAGAGAAAGTGTACTGTACTTCTGTTTTTTTTTTATTTCGTACTACACCCATATCGCACTTCAACTTTATCTTCACTTGCTTCCAACATCCAACAGCAACCCACTCCAAGGTGTTGGTTTTCATGGCTATCCCACACTGCACTTCACCCATCTCGGTGAAATGCTTTTGGAAACTGTTACCATACCTACAGCGGTGCCCCTTGGGTGTCTCTGATGTCCCGGTGACATTGTTTTTCCTCCTCCCCGATAGCAGAGCGAAGCATAGCGCACGACATTCCAATAGACACCGAGCACATTTTGGTCATGGTCAGAATCGTGGCGTGGTGAGCTTGTCACTTAACACCATTTTCACCGTTGAATGCTTTCTTGCCCTCGCTGTGACCCATCGCTACCCCGGGTGGAGTGTTTCCCTGGGCGGTTCAACCCCTGTGCTGAAAGTTGTGAATGAACCATCCGTAACTGGTGGACACCGTAGTGGAATTTATGCACTGTGATTAATTGTGGAAGTAAACGATCGCCTCTTTCTCTGACTCTGCATCGACGTACCTAGCCTGGCGATAGAGGACGCTTTTCTTTTCTCCTTTTAACCCTCAGTCTCGCTTTCGTATGCTTCATGCACACCTTACCACGCACCCGTACAGTTCGATTTCAAGACAAATGTGGCGGTGAAATCGTCAACAAATCGTTGAACAGGTGGTCTCGGATCGACCTCCAATCGATGCGTATTTCGTCGTCGCGCCAAGTTTCGACGGTGATGCCCTACTAACGGCGTCGGTTGGTTGGTTGGGCGAAAAATCGTACGGTAAGAATTTCATTCCGGAGAAGAAACAAAAAAAAATTGGAAAGTGGTTGCCGCCGCCTATCGGTTATGTTTGCCGGCCAGCTTCCACCGGCATCGTCATAATGGTGCATTCGCATTCGTTGTCACAGTTGTCGCTGACGAATTTTCCCGCTATGGTATGCTGCCGGTTGAGCTGAACAGTCGTACGGGGTTGCACCTTTCTCTTTCTTTGCCGGAAATCAAGGCAAGGAAGGGAAAACGCTTTCTTTTTCTGTGAATTCCAATTGATCGGAAAGCATATACAGGCAGTTATTTTTGGATATCTTTCAAGACAAAAAGTTGATTGTGTTAGTCTTCGATAAATGTACCTATTTGTTTTATTTTTTTAAATAATTACATACATGTGTCGTTCCTCATGTCTCCAATACTAATTTGCAAGATCTAACTATGTAATAAAGTGTGTTGTTTTCATGTAAAAAAAAAATTGATAACGTTAAAAATTCATTTGAAAAACTCAAGATTAAGTATCCTTTAAACTATACTCTTACACTTGTACAACTGTCAACAATAAAAGATGACTGCGAGATGAGCAGAAAGCTGGAAAGATGCGAGAAGAGAGAACGAGAGACAGTCAGCAAACCGAAAACCGTGGAATGTGGAACCTGTTCATCTTCGTGATGGTTGAACCACCAACAAAACCTTACACTTGCACATTTTGAAGGCTTCTCATAGCGGCAGAGCAACCCTCCCCAAGCTCCATTCCACAACACAGAGAGGTCGCACCTTTGGCGCACCCTCTTAACATGAAGGAATCATTAGAAGCTCCCTCAAGAAAACATTTCCAACTATGTCTCGTAGAGCTGGGGCTCGATCGTGCGACATTTGTAGGTAACCATTTGCCATGCGAGAGATGTCTACGGTGCGGGCTAAGCGATGAGCCGAGGATGATGTCTCGTTTGAATCTTGCAGAATGAAGGACGGATTTGTGTGGTGTGCCCGGGAACCTGGGGGTGGCCCGGCAAGGGAACACCGTCAAAACGGAAAACATACCAAACAACATTCCATGATCTCGATCCCGTGAGACTAGCGCGTGTGCCACACGCTCGCTTCTACGGCTTTGCATCGATGTGTGTGTGCTTGTGTCTGCGCGGCTGTCGCTTTTCCCGCTGTCCGAACACATTGAGCAAGAGAGAACGTCGTCGTGGTCGTGTGAGGAACGCGACGACATACCGGTTTAGCAACACCGACCGACCGTTGTGCTTCAAGTGTCCCTCCGCGATGGTAGGCTGGCCAGTGGGGGCTAGCCCGTTGGCTTACTTTTCTGCAATCGCAGAGGGTTTTCTCTAGCGAAGGTAGTGGAAAGATTGTGTGTGTGTGTGTTTTTTTTTTGCACAACGCAACATACGCTCTCCATGACGTGGCGAAACAGACGGCAAAAGGCGCCCAATACGCTCGATGTTGAACGTGGCAATAGTGTGTCGTTTGTCGTATATGTGAGAATCATGATTATTAAGTTGTATGTGAAGGAACAGATAAGCTTGATTTCTTGGAGGCCAGTAGCATGGTGCGAGTCTCCCTCAACTACTGTATGAGTTGATATTACAGATGCAATATTACAGGATTGTTTGGGTGAATTTCCGCAGTTCAATCAATAGCTAGACATTGTTTAGGACTGCATTATTTCTGTCTAACTCTACCTGGAAATTGTCCATTAAATTTTGAAAGGCGTCGATCGCTTGTTACAGAGACCACCTCTAGTGACATGAAAAGTAAGTATCTTTGCTACTGCTATTACTTGGATCTGGTTAAAGCACACACCATAAGGTTTTACAGACACTATCTTTCAAGTAAGTATGCAAACTGTTAACCTTAACAACAACATACGATTCGTCTAGTAATTGTGATCCACTTTCCCTTTCGCCTTGGCTCGATTTGAACCGATACACTTGGAAATGAAATTTTGTTTTTCATTATTATTTACACCTCAATTTAAGCATCGTTACTAGAGACTCGGCTGCACGTCTTATTAATTGTGCCTGCCACAAAAGCATTCCGTTACGTGCTGCGGCAACTTCAAAATCACGTGCGCACGTGGACCGGCGGAGAAAACATTTTAAAGACTCGATCTGCATCGAACAAAACACAAACACAGCAAGTGGACGAAGACAGTCGGATGCATTAGTAGGCAAAGCGAATGGAGCTTTAATTACGGGTCCGACCTATGCTTCCTGTCTGTGTGAATAAACCCCTTTTGCCCACGA
>KZ062749.1:0-19863 GCA_002091835.1 Anopheles maculatus
TTATATCTTCGGGTTGTAAGCTGACTGAAAGCAAACTGGATGGTGCTTAACTGTGCGCGTTTTGTCTGCCGCAGTTTTCCTATGCGACACGACAGACAGCGACCAGCAGCACAACACAACCGGCAAGCAAGAAAACGGCGATCACGACACAACCGCCGTCCGTGCATTTGTGCTACATTCAATGGGGGCAGTTAAGGGGTACGCTGTTAATGTGGCGATGCTGCACACATACACAGTGCTGTAACGCGACTGCACACACAGACCGAGCGAAAATTGCATCCCATCAAGAATGGCATCCGGGGCGTATTGTGCGCGCAACAGCAACGCGCAAATGGTGGAACGGAAGGTGCTTTCGGGACAGGAACGCCACCGAGAACGGACGACCAAGCGACGAACCCGACTGATCTCTGCCCTCTGGCCTCGAACAGCGCACAACGGGCGAACGGTTTGAAGCGTATCAAGATGTACATTCTTGCGCTGCACAAACGCACACACACACACACGCACACACAACCCGACACCGAATGGCTGCCCACCATTAAGAAGGACGCTGCCGCTCGGGATGCATTCTTCGCTGCCCGGATGACATCGTATCGCTTACCGGTTCGGAAGTCTTCTTTAAGCAAATTCACAGCATCCTGCGACGGTCGAGATTGATTGCTTTTCAACCCGAACCCTCGAAAACAAAAACCTCCCCCGTGTTTTTTTTTTTGAATTTTGTGAACGGCTTTTAACGTTTTTTTGGCTCATAAAAATCCGGCGCAGCAATTCTTTTTACACTGACTTAAGCAAGAAGCATAAACGCAGTGTACCGGAGTGGGTAGAACGTTTTTATGCTTCCAGTGCAACCATCCGTCGTCCAACCATTTCGCCGAATCGGCCCATTTGTTGGCATCAAATTGTTGACTGCCCTTTTGAAAATTGTTGCTTACGCGCCTTCCTAACGCGCGGTTGACTCGGACTCGTGTAGTGATACTGTTGATGCTGTTGCAGGCCTTCCTTGTTTTTTTTTGCACTGTTGCTACATGCAGCGTTTTTAGAGTCTTTTCGCTTTTCTTTCGCTACCTTATATAGAACCTCTTGTTTTTGACGAGCCACATTTTGTTCTGCTTGCTTTTTTCTTCACCTTTTTTTGATTACTGCATCTCCGTTTTTGCACAACTTTAACTATCCTCGCTCTTGCAAACGGCCTTCAACCGTTTTTTTTCTTCTCTTTCGGTTTCGGTTTCGGTGTCGGTTTTGCCACAAATAAAACAGGAATTGTGAGGCGTCTGCGTTCAAAGGAGGACGTTTTTTTTATGAGCTACCCCGTCAAAGTGGGGATCGTCACGCGAAAAAGGAAAAACGCAACCCATTTTGCAATCCGGTTTGAGTCCGTTTCGTAGAATCTTCCGACGAGTGGGAAGACGGTTTCGCGGAGTGTTTTTTTGCGTATCTGAGCGGTGCGTGTGTTGGGTGCGGTTTGGTCTGTACGGGGCAAAAGTATGAGAACTCTTGCGTGTTATCTTGTACGTTTTCGTTAAAGTTGCTTTTTTTCCAGTACATTAGTTCGTACTGAAGCCATATTTATTAGTCGATAAATCTTTCCCAAACCAAAGTTTATCGTAAACTGAGTTTTCGTAGTTTGTAGAATGATATTGAATTGTGAAAACATAAGTAAAACATTTTTTCAAGAACTTAGATTCCAATACTCATTCCAAATCAAATCATAAACATAACGCTGACAGTGCGTTTCACGTAGACACAGCGAAGTATACACTGATGGACTGGCTGTCTGGGCTATATTGAAGCTATCCATCATACACAACAGCAATAATTATATTTTGTTAGCATTTTTCTACCGATGAAAGTGTTTTTTTCATTTTTACTTTCTGTTCTTATGTGTAATCTGGTCCATGTTTTGCTCTTGCTGAGTGTGGTGAAAGAAACAATATCAACTTTCTGAGCTTTTAAGCAAACGAAAAAATAATGTAAAATTGTTGAATTCTGTTGCAGGATGTAGAAACAGGACCAGACCTTGTAGAACAGTGTATTGATGTAACTCTTTCATACTCTTACTGTCATGATGGCAGGCAGAGACAGACTTGTTCGCAGATAACTAAGATAACTTCGAAGATATTGAAGTCCTCTGAACAGTTGCAATTGATTGATTACATTGAGACCCTTATACTATACGATAACGGCTCTGCGATCTACGAAGCTCTACGCTCATGTAGCTCAGTCGTCACAAAGTAACTTCTTCTTCTTTGCTGGCCTGCTCCTACGGAGCACGTCTAGTAGACAGGGCCTGGCGTGCAATTCGTTTCCAGGAAACTCGGTCCATGGCTGCATTTCTCCACCCCCGGCTGCATCCGATATCCCTCAGGTTTGACTCCACTTGATCCAGCCAGCGAGCTCGCTGTGCTTCTCTGCGTCTCGTGCCGAACGGGTCGCTGACGAGCACCTTCCTGGCAGGGCATGAGTCCGGCATCCTCATCACGTGGCCCAACCAGCGTATCCTTCCGGCTTTGACAACCGTCAGGATGTCTGCATCGTCAAACAGCTCAGCTAGCTCGTGGCTCGTTCTCCTTCTCCACACGCCCTGCTCGCACACACCGCCAAAGATAGTCCGTAGCCCCCGCCGTTCGAAAATGGCGAGTGCATTGGCGTCCTCCGCCAGCATAGTCCAGGACTCGTGCCCGTAGAGGACTACCGGCCGTATCAGTGTGCGATATATGGCGCATGTCGTGCGTTGTTGGAGTCTTCTGGATCTCAGGAGTTTGTGGAGTCCGTAGTAGGCACGATTCCCCTGAACAATGCGCCTTCGGATTTCACTGCTTACGTTGTTGTCCGAAGTTACGATCGTGCCAAGGTAGCAGAACTCCTCTACTACCTCGAGATCGTCGCCGTCAACTAACACTCTGCTTCCAAAAAACACTCCGCCGAAACCGTCTTCCCACTCGTCGGAAGATTCTACGAAACGGACTCAAACCGGATTGCAAAATGGGTTGCGTTTTTCCTTTTTCGCGTGACGATCCCCACTTTGACGGGGTAGCTCATAAAAAAAACGTCCTCCTTTGAACGCAGACGCCTCACAATTCCTGTTTTATTTGTGGCAAAACCGACACCGAAACCGAAACCGAAAGAGAAGAAAAAAAACGGTTGAAGGCCGTTTGCAAGAGCGAGGATAGTTAAAGTTGTGCAAAAACGGAGAGACATGTTACCGTTCTATACGCCGGGGACGTATTGAGTAGAAGTAGGGTATGGAGAGACTTTGTTGACCTTCAAGAGGCGTCGGATCCATACCTTACCAGTGCAGTATCGCTACCACACCAGCTTATAGAACTCGTCACAAAGTAACTCTACCCTTAATTAGAAGTGCTGCTGTCAGCAGTTAGCTCTGCCTTCTTTCAGTAACTTTGATTTCACAATAAATTCTGTCCTCACTACGAAGTTCTGGCTTCACATTGAAGATTTGGCATCACAAAGTAGTGGTATCCTCATTATGAAGCTTTGTCTCGACAAATTCGCTCTCTCCTCACCATGAAGTTTTACTCTCACTAGGAAGCTGTGGTCTCACAATGTAGCTGTCACTGTGAATCTCTGCTCTTTATAAGTAGTTCTGTCTTCACAAATCAGCTCCGCTCTCATAAAGTGGGTTTGTTTTCATTTTGAGTGAAAAACGTGGAAGAATTATCTCTTTTTGTGCTTTTTTTTTATTAATATAGTACCGCAACTATACATATTGTAAATGCTTATAATTAAATGTTCTTCAAGAAGTGTTTAGAAGTTGCGTTCCATATTTTGTTCACGCAAAGATTGTACAGATATCATGAAAAACCTTTATATACAGCGAAACAATAAAAAATGTATTTCTTTATACCCTCATATCAATGGCGTCAAAAGGGTCGTGCCGGGGTTTTCACTGGATGACCGTGAATCGCATCCTATCTGGACAATTCCGCTGTAGTGAGGGCTGGCTATCTAGCCTTTGGATTGTCCGCATGACTAACCAGGTGGTTAAACCTAGAAGAAGAAGCTATACCCTCACGAATTCTTGATCGATTCGATTGCACAACTCGTCCGACAGCGTTTTTTGACACATTCCTCGTTTATCGCTTTTTTGGCATGGTTTCTTATCTGGGCAGGTGACCAACTTTGGCAAGGACTCCTTCTTGTCAACGCACTGACAAAAGTGTCGTGTATCGCACGGACTACAGAACTTTTCACCGTTGAACGTTGCAAGCTTCTTACAATTGATATGGTCGCAGTACTGTTCGTCCTGATCGACATAAAGCAGTGTAGCTGTTGTGTATGGACCGCCTGATTGGAGCAGCACCGGCAACACAACCATCGCCATCAGTAGCGCTACGAACGTTGCCATTTTACTTCTAGAGATATTGGTTCGATGCGACGGAAGTATAGGTTAACATAGAGGAATCAAAACTGAGCTTATAGAGGTGAGGGTGAAGCTTTTATAGGGCGGAACATCTTCACTGCTTGGAACGGTGTTGCTGAACACACTCAACAAACACACGTTTTATTTGTTTATGAAGCAAAAACCGTAGCATTTCAGCTAATATTTACAACAGAGAGATGATATTGATAGAATCGATATCGATAAATTCCAATACTGCGGTATGAAATGTCGCAATTGATGGTTTTCTTGTTTGATACGTGAGGAATGTAAAAAACGATTTGAAGTGAGCTCGTGAATTACATTCAGACATTACCTCGATAAACTGATGGCTCTGAGAACTATGAACAAATATGAAGCTCTATGAAGGTATGCTCATGTTGTTCGGTTCTCACAAAGCAGCTCTGTCCCAAATCATACATAGTGTCTTCGCAAAGTAGCTATACCCTTAAGATAGCTTTATCCTCCAAAAAGTATTTTTGACTCTGTCCGTACTAAGAATTACTGGCCTTTTTATAAAGAGTTAAAGTATTTCGATGTCACAATTTCGCTCTGGCTTCACTATGAAGCGTTCTTAATCCTCTTTAAGAAGTTCCGGCTACGTTTTATAGATCTGGCCTTACAAGTTTTGGTCTCACTTTGAAGATCGGGCTTTACAAAGCATTTCTATTCGCGCTATGAAGTTCTGTCTTTATGAAGTAGCTTTGACCTCATTAAGAAGTTCGCTCCTTTAGAAGATCAACTAAGACCCCGCACAAAGTGTTTCTGTCTTTAATATAAAACTCTACCTTCACGATGTAGCTGTGCGTTCGTTATGAATTCTACATTTTCAGTGAGCGTAGACGATACCGAAAAGCCTCATCAGTCTAATGTTGGAGTTCTCTCCTTAGTTAAATAGCATCACTCACCGATTCTGTAAATTTCAAACAACTTACTAGAAGGTCATGGATGGAAGAGTTAAAGATTCTTCATTATCTTTATGAGAGGAAGACGAAGAAGGACTATATACCTTATCTAAGTACACGTTACAAAATTATGGCATAAGATATTAAAATGCTTTTTAAGTCTTTTTTTATAAGCTTCAACCAGTTTATTCTTAAATATTTGGTACATGATTGAAATATTCTTCAAGACGGCATTTAAAATAGCATGTTGGTATTAACAATCGCGCTCCATACTTTTATTCATATGATAATCGTAATAATTTTTTACCGGAAGTGGCATAACTAAATAACATAATCCTCTATTTGCTCCAAGAACGCTAGATCGATTCTATTGCACAGTTCGTCCGACATCGTTTTTTGGCACGATCCTCGCCGATCGCTGGTCTGGCATTGCTCCATACCCGGACAGGCATACATGTACGGCAGGGATTCCTTCGTTTCCTTACACTCGCAAAAGTGGCGCGTATCGCACGGGCTGCAGAATCTTTCCCCTTTGAACGTTGCAAGCCTGGTACAATCGATATGTTCGCAGTAAACTTTGTCCCGATCGACCCAAACCTTTGCGGCCGTTGCGTATGGACCGCCTGATTGAAGAAGCACCGGCAACACAACCATTGCCATCAGAAGTACTACATATGTTGACATTTCTAGATGCTTCATATGATCTAGATGATTCTAGATGACATATTGATTAAATGCAACCGAGGTACAGGTCAAAATGGAGGAATGTAAACTGAGCTTATAAAACCAAGGGTGAAGCTTTTATATGGCGGTAACTGTTACTTACTGTTGCTGAACACGCTGAATAAACACACGCTTTATTTGTTGTTGAAGCTAGAATTGTATCATTTCAGCCAATATTTACAATATAGAAATGATGTTGTTTGAATCAATGACATTGATAATACGACCAAAAGCATTCTCAATAAATGTCCTATTATCAGAGTTGAAATTTGAACTGCTAGTCTCAATTCCACATCCGTCTCTCTCCCTCTCCCCTCATCCCTCTCTCTCTATCAATGAATAACTAAGGACCTCTACGAAGCTCAAATAACTTTGTCCTCTCAAAGTAACTCTACCCTCACTCAGCTTTAAGAAGATCTAATAAGATCATGTAGATCATGTAATATGTCTATCTCCTACATGAAACTCTGCCTTCACAAGGTAGCTGTGTGCGTTCTCTATAAACTCTACATTTTCAGTAGGTACAGAACGTATCGAAAAGCCTATCCCATCAAATGGTGGAATACTTTTCCCAGTAAAAACAGCTACCTCATACAGTTTTCAAATTATAAGCTGATTCTGCATACTTTAACTGACTTTCTAGACGGTGATGGATAGAAGGGATAAATCTTCTTAATTTTTAATATGAGTGAAAGACGTGGAAGGACTATATACTTTAGGTACGCACACTTTATGAAATTATGGCCTAAATAAAATACACAAAATTTACTTGTGCTGTTGCATTTGCCAGAGGATGAAGTCATTTTATTATGAAATTTATTGTTTATGATCGAAACATTCTTCTAGTGGGCATTTAAAATAGCATGTTGGTATTTTCAAAAAATGCTTTCCTTGCTTTTGAACTAATAAACCTTTACCCAAAGCAACATAGTCACATATTATAATCTTCTCATTGTTCCAAGAAGGCTAAATCGATTCTACTGCACAGTTCGTCCGACATCGTTTTTTGGCACGATCCTCGTCGATCGCTGGTCTGGCACTGCTCCATACCCGGACAGGCATACATGTACGGCAGGGATTCCTTCGTTTCCTTACACTCGCAAAAGTGGCGCGTATCACACGGGCTGCAGAATCTTTCACCTTTGAACGTTGCAAGCCTGGTACAATCGATATGTTCACAGTAAACTTTGTCCCGATCGACCCAAACCTTTTCGGCCGTTGCGTATGGACCGCCTGATTGAAGAAGCACCGGCAACACAACCATTGCCATCAGAAGTACTACATATGTTGACATTTCTAGATGCTTCATATGATCTAGATGATTCTAGATGACATATTGATTAAATGCAACCGAGGTACAGGTCAAAATGGAGGAATGTAAACTGAGCTTATAAAACCAAGGGTGAAGCTTTTATATGGCGGTAACTGTTACTTACTGTTGCTGAACACGCTGAATAAACACACGCTTTATTTGTTGTTGAAGCTAGAATTGTATCATTTCAGCCAATATTTACAATATAGAAATGATGTTGTTTGAATCAATGACATTGATAATACGACCAAAAGCATTCTCAATAAATGTCCTATTATCAGAGTTGAAATTTGAACTGCTAGTCTCAATTCCACATCCGTCTCCAGGAAGGTGCTCGTCAGCGACCCGTTCGGCACGAGACGCAGAGAAGCACAGCGAGCTCGCTGGCTGGATCAAGTGGAGTCAAACCTGAGGGATATCGGATGCAGCCGGGGGTGGAGAAATGCAGCCATGGACCGAGTTTCCTGGAAACGAATTGCACGCCAGGCCCTGTCTACTAGACGTGCTCCGTAGGAGCAGGCCAGCAAAGAAGAAGAAGTTACTTTGTGACGACTGAGCTACATGAGCGTAGAGCTTCGTAGATCGCAGAGCCGTTATCGTATAGTATAAGGGTCTCAATGTAATCAATCAATTGCAACTGTTCAGAGGACTTCAATATCTTCGAAGTTATCTTAGTTATCTGCGAACAAGTCTGTCTCTGCCTGCCATCATGACAGTAAGAGTATGAAAGAGTTACATCAATACACTGTTCTACAAGGTCTGGTCCTGTTTCTACATCCTGCAACAGAATTCAACAATTTTACATTATTTTTTCGTTTGCTTAAAAGCTCAGAAAGTTGATATTGTTTCTTTCACCACACTCAGCAAGAGCAAAACATGGACCAGATTACACATAAGAACAGAAAGTAAAAATGAAAAAAACACTTTCATCGGTAGAAAAATGCTAACAAAATATAATTATTGCTGTTGTGTATGATGGATAGCTTCAATATAGCCCAGACAGCCAGTCCATCAGTGTATACTTCGCTGTGTCTACGTGAAACGCACTGTCAGCGTTATGTTTATGATTTGATTTGGAATGAGTATTGGAATCTAAGTTCTTGAAAAAATGTTTTACTTATGTTTTCACAATTCAATATCATTCTACAAACTACGAAAACTCAGTTTACGATAAACTTTGGTTTGGGAAAGATTTATCGACTAATAAATATGGCTTCAGTACGAACTAATGTACTGGAAAAAAAGCAACTTTAACGAAAACGTACAAGATAACACGCAAGAGTTCTCATACTTTTGCCCCGTACAGACCAAACCGCACCCAACACACGCACCGCTCAGATACGCAAAAAACACTCCGCCGAAACCGTCTTCCCACTCGTCGGAAGATTCTACGAAACGGACTCAAACCGGATTGCAAAATGGGTTGCGTTTTTCCTTTTTCGCGTGACGATCCCCACTTTGACGGGGTAGCTCATAAAAAAAACGTCCTCCTTTGAACGCAGACGCCTCACAATTCCTGTTTTATTTGTGGCAAAACCGACACCGAAACCGAAACCGAAAGAGAAGAAAAAAAACGGTTGAAGGCCGTTTGCAAGAGCGAGGATAGTTAAAGTTGTGCAAAAACGGAGATGCAGTAATCAAAAAAAGGTGAAGAAAAAAGCAAGCAGAACAAAATGTGGCTCGTCAAAAACAAGAGGTTCTATATAAGGTAGCGAAAGAAAAGCGAAAAGACTCTAAAAACGCTGCATGTAGCAACAGTGC
Source organism: Anopheles maculatus (assembly GCA_002091835.1). Classification (NCBI taxonomy): domain Eukaryota; kingdom Metazoa; phylum Arthropoda; class Insecta; order Diptera; family Culicidae; genus Anopheles; species Anopheles maculatus. The sequence goes on from KZ062749.1 coordinate 9,098, forward strand.
AAAAAAAAACAAGGAAGGCCTGCAACAGCATCAACAGTATCACTACACGAGTCCGAGTCAACCGCGCGTTAGGAAGGCGCGTAAGCAACAATTTTCAAAAGGGCAGTCAACAATTTGATGCCAACAAATGGGCCGATTCGGCGAAATGGTTGGACGACGGATGGTTGCACTGGAAGCATAAAAACGTTCTACCCACTCCGGTACACTGCGTTTATGCTTCTTGCTTAAGTCAGTGTAAAAAGAATTGCTGCGCCGGATTTTTATGAGCCAAAAAAACGTTAAAAGCCGTTCACAAAATTCAAAAAAAAAAACACGGGGGAGGTTTTTGTTTTCGAGGGTTCGGGTTGAAAAGCAATCAATCTCGACCGTCGCAGGATGCTGTGAATTTGCTTAAAGAAGACTTCCGAACCGGTAAGCGATACGATGTCATCCGGGCAGCGAAGAATGCATCCCGAGCGGCAGCGTCCTTCTTAATGGTGGGCAGCCATTCGGTGTCGGGTTGTGTGTGCGTGTGTGTGTGTGTGCGTTTGTGCAACGCAAGAATGTACATCTTGATACGCTTCAAACCGTTCGCCCGTTGTGCGCTGTTCGAGGCCAGAGGGCAGAGATCAGTCGGGTTCGTCGCTTGGTCGTCCGTTCTCGGTGGCGTTCCTGTCCCGAAAGCACCTTCCGTTCCACCATTTGCGCGTTGCTGTTGCGCGCACAATACGCCCCGGATGCCATTCTTGATGGGATGCAAAAAAGCAAAAAAAAAAAACACGGGGGAGGTTTTTGTTTTCGAGGGTTCGGGTTGAAAAGCAATCAATCTCGACCGTCGCAGGATGCTGTGAATTTGCTTAAAGAAGACTTCCGAACCGGTAAGCGATACGATGTCATCCGGGCAGCGAAGAATGCATCCCGAGTGTGTGTGTGTGTGTGTGTGTGTGTGTGTGTGTGTGTGTGTGTGTGCGTTTGTGCAGCGCAAGAATGTACATCTTGATACGCTTCAAACCGTTCGCCCGTTGTGCGCTGTTCGAGGCCAGAGGGCAGAGATCAGTCGGGTTCGTCGCTTGGTCGTCCGTTCTCGGTGGCGTTCCTGTCCCGAAAGCACCTTCCGTTCCACCATTTGCGCGTTGCTGTTGCGCGCACAATACGCCCCGGATGCCATTCTTGATGGGATGCAATTTTCGCTCGGTCTGTGTGTGCAGTCGCGTTACAGCACTGTGTATGTGTGCAGCATCGCCACATTAACAGCGTACCCCTTAACTGCCCCCATTGAATGTAGCACAAATGCACGGACGGCGGTTGTGTCGTGATCGCCGTTTTCTTGCTTGCCGGTTGTGTTGTGCTGCTGGTCGCTGTCTGTCGTGTCGCATAGGAAAACTGCGGCAGACAAAACGCGCACAGTTAAGCACCATCCAGTTTGCTTTCAGTCAGCTTACAACCCGAAGATATAAACAGCACACAGTTTAATGGAAACGCACAGCAATTGTCCATCAAACTGAGATTTTACATGCAACTTATCTTAACACTAGAACCGCCGATGGGACTGTTTTGTCCCATCGCACTCGAAGAAGGTGTGTTATTCCGTTGTCCTGCGTAACAGATCATTGACATTTTCTGACTTTTATTTATTTTCAACGATCTTTCGAATGCGCCCATAAAAAAATGTGTATCCCTTATGGTTGTGTCCTTGCTGTCCACGCGTCTAATAATTGATATTCTATATCGAATTGGACGGTGCACTGCAATTGAAGCAAGAAGAGTATTGCAAACTAAAGGCTGGACTTTGTCTCTTGCTGATCTGGATGCATTTCTAGCGATTTTGTACATTCGCGGAGCTATTGAGTCCTGAGGCATGGAGATTGATCTTATGTGGTCCGAAAAATATGAACTATCGTTCTGCAAGAACGTTATGTCGCGTCATTGATTCCGCGAAATTATGAGGTTCCTGAGATTTGACGAAAATTAGACCAGATCAGAACGATTGCACACCGGCGAATTAGCCCTGATACCAGATGTGTTTTCAAGATTTGTTTCAAACTGCCTGGTCCTCACATTTCTGACGATGAACAATTGTTTCCATCCAAGACGAGGTGCCTAATTACGCAGTTTATGGTATCAAAACCGGATAAGTATGGGCAAAAGCATTGGATGGCTGTTGACGTAGATTCTTACTATGTTATCAACATATTTCATTACCTCGGTAAAAATGATGAACGTCCTGCGGAGGAGAGACTTGGAGATTTTGTAGTCAAAAAGTTAGTAGATTCGTACTTAAACAAAGGAAGAAACGTCACTTGTGATCATTTTTTCACCTCCTTAGCGAAGTTTTTGAGGTCCAAAAAAACAAGATATCTAGATATCTGGACGCAATTTTCTCTTCAAACTAGGCTAAGAACTTACCAAGAAGTACGTTGAAAATAAAAGAGTCAAAGCTAACTTGCCTGCATCAAATCAAAGTTCTCGTAGGCGCTGCCAGGTTCAAATGTCTTGTCACGAGGGCAAAAGTATGTAAAAAATGTATTAAAAAAGTTTCGGACGTATGCGTTTCATGTGAGACAGGTTCTGATAAAGCAATGTAATATTTCGGAGCAATGTCCTGATGTCAAGAAACTTAAAGTTGTGCTATAGATGCTTGAAATTATTAATCTAGGTGTTTCTTTTGCTTTCCAAAAGGGTTTGCCATCTTCTTTTGGCCATTTAGAGCTGTATTGACATCGAATTTTTGTAATGTTTTGAATGGGAGTCACAGACGCTCGCGTAGACCCAAACAACCTAGAAAAAAAAAATTGTTCAAAAATCCTACTTATCACTTGATTGTTTAAACAATTTGTAGCTATAAGCTTAAACTTACTGTCGTTTAACTCTCTAAGAACTAATTATAAGCGTATACCACTAAAAGGCCTGTAATTTTACATTAATGTTGAGAAAACTTGCCTTGATATCCTTGGTATACAGTTGCTATGATCTTAAGTTGCCAATAAAGCTTTATTATACCTAGTTATGATGTTAATAATTTAACCACAAGAAACCCTTAAACAATAATAAACATGTCTAATTATGCATATATAACTAATGGGACCAAATTGTCCCAAATGGCGGTTCTAGTAAGGTTGAAAAGTCCGGCGATTCTGGTGTTGCCTGGCTATCCAGCAAATGACAGAAGAAAAAAAAACCCCCATTTTCATTCACGAAGACAGATATTGGAGCTTGAGCACAACCATACATTATTCGTCCAAAACTATGCTGAACAACCGATTTCATCCATTTTTTTTTTCGCCCCGTCGTGAAGCGTCCGGTTCACAAATTTCTTTTATGAGATCCTCGTTACAGCCCATCCATCCGTCGTCGTAATTTTCGCCCTTTTCCCTCCTCCTAACCTCATGCTCACTTCTCCGGCCGAATGGTTAATTTTCTCCCCCTTCGAGAGTTGATCCAAATTTTGCATCCAAAAAAAAATAATTTCCCAGCCCGGATACGCACGTAACTGTCCCCGGGGTGTGATCAAACTGTCGACCGAAAAGTACTGTACAATCTTCCGCTCCAGCTGTGTGTGTGTGTGTGCCTATCGATAACACCAATCTACTCCAAACGCTCCAACGAGCTATAATTTTCAATAATCCCGAATTAAAAACGACGCACACAGTGCTTCGAAGAGAGAGAGAGAGAGAGAGCGAAAAACAGAGAGAAAAAGAGTGAGATAGAGAGCGTGAGGGAGCAAAAAAGCAGCGACATAAAATCAACACCTCAATCAGTGATTAATCCCTGAGCAGTGAGTGTACACGAAAGTGAAACCGAAAGTTTTGGAGCTTATTAGCGCACTCCCGAAACGCCACCGTAGCCGATACGGTAGAGGGCATTCCCGTGGTATGCTTTGCACGAGTGTGCCCTCCATACAATCGCTCACGCTCGCGTAATAGGCAGTGTTGAATGGGTGATGAAATGTTACAGGCTTATAATTTTCGAACCTTGATATGGGGACGGTTATCTTTTCGGTTTTCTTCTGGTCTTCTCTTCCCTAGCGTCTCTACAAAAGGTGTTGAATTTTCTCTTTAAATAAAAAGGTAACACTTAGAAGCAGCGGGAGCCAAAGTGTGGATAAATCCGAACCCACCAGTCACCAACCTCCACACAACCTTCCATTTATAGGATATGCGAATTTTGGGCCGTCCGAACGGTACCGTAGCAACGATGGAAAGTAACAAATTGAAGCTGTCTTAAGCAGCTGTTACGGTCACCGTAACCAGCGTCTTGTAATTGATGGACGCGAATGATACATCGCGCAGCGTATCATTAGCCCACATTCACCAGTAGTATCGCCCTGCAAAATGGTGGATGCTGCTCACAAACGTTTCATTTCATTGGTATCTACTAGTTCCTTTTCTTTTTCGTTCAAAAGTATTCCCGTTTTCGTAATACGCACTCGCTTCGTCGTTTGGTACTGCTGGCGTGGGTGCAGCCACACTGATTTCATCATTTCGTATTCGACAAAAAACCTGGCGCATTTTAAATTCCACCAGTGGAGTAGAATCAAGTTTTATAATTCCCATCCCTAAAACAGATGAAACCAACTTCAGTGCAGACAACTACAGACCCATCTCCTTATTATCCTCGGTTAGTAAACCGAAGACTTGTTCCGGTACTAGAAGAGAGAAACCTTCTAAGCGCACATCAGCATGCTTACAGAGGTGGTCGCGGAACAGAATTCTACTTTGCTGCCTGCTGAGAGTATTATCGCTGAAGCCAGAAACAAACAACATCACCTGTCAAAAGCATTTAATCGGGTCTGGCGTTCAAGCATCCTTGAACAATTAAAAAAATGGAACTTTGGTAGATGCCTCACCAACTTCATTAAACGTTTTCTAACATAAACTTCTAACTCATCAAGTTCTTATTGGAAACAGTGCGTCTCAAACCGGAGCTCTAGAAAACGGAGTCCCCCCAGGAGCGATCTTATCCCTAACACTCTTCCTTATCGGTATGGCATCCCTGGACCTATCTATCCCTCCCAACCTATCCCTTCTGCACCTATTAGGCTGTCGTAAAATGTGGTCATCCAGAAAGAGTCTTCGCATGATCTTCAACAGTTGGTTTGTTCCAGAACTGTTGTATGGAATTGAATTCATATCTATGTTAAACGTGGATTCACGAATCCACTCCGAATCCACATGTTGAAAACCGACTCCGAATCCGATAAAATTCCGAATTCGACTCCGGAGCTCCGTAGTACTACGATTGAATCCGGAGTACTCCGATCGAATCCGGTTGACTCCGATCGAATCCGGTTGACTCCGGAAACGGGGAAACACGCAATAATCGACTAAAAACGGGGAAACTTAACGCGCATGTATTAAAAAGGAAAATTTCCTTCACAAGAAAACACCCCCACCCCCGTCAACACACTGCTTACATTCACTCAGATTCAATCCGGAGTCCGATCCAGAGTCCAATCCAGACTCCGATCCGGAGTCGATCCGGAGTCGATCCGGAGTTGATCCGGCAACTCCTGGAGTAGGATCGAACCGACTCCGGTGTTTGCTTCATTTTGCCTAACGCTACTAGACAGTCTACTAGACTTGATTCGGAACAAGTAGATGGTGCTATCTCCAGAGTCGATGGCTTGGTCTGGTGCAAAGTCCTGGTTCAACAAAGCTGGCAAAATATATGGAGTTCATCACCCTTGGGCAGACAGTGGCACCTTGGATCGATGCACCGAACCAACAGGATCAGAGGGTGATCACAAGGCTAAGAATTGGACATACGCGGTTGACCCACACACACCGGTTGTGGAAGGAATCACCTTTGATATGTCAGTTCTGTGTCAGCCTTGAAGTTACAGTACAACACCTATTAATAAAATACCATGGATATTCCAATGAAAGGATAAAACACCATCTAAGCGGGCACTTGGATGTTGTGCTCTCTCTCTTGGATGTTGTGATGTGAACTTGTACTCCGAAATTTGATTAGAGGTTATCAGCCGATTTGTGTCATAATAAAAGAGAGGCGAATGCCAAAAAGCCTCGTAAAAAAAGTAACCGCACCAACAACAACCAGTGGAGTCGTCAAGTGCATTAACACCATTCGAATGTCAAAATAAAATGCCAACAAAATTGTTTTTACTTCCAGCAAATATCGTCACTCGAACGCACCCGGTTACCGCTGGCATGCGGCAGAATGTGCAGTCCAGATGCCATAACGGTTAGCTAAACTGATCGATAATCGTGACGCAAAAACAAAATCCAAAAAGAAAAAAGCAAACGCCCAGAAAAGATAAATCGAGAAGCAACACCGCGACAGCCCCCGAAAGCAATCGACAGTCGGCTGCGTATACGCTTTTTTGGGGTTGCGCTCTGTTTCTCAAACGAAGCGGAACAATAACCGTTGCCCGATTGCATACGAACCGTGGTGAAAGAAGTGTGAAATATTTCCCGATTAATCGCAATATTGAGCCGTATAACGCGTGTGACGCGGTTACCTTGCAAACGGCAATTAATTTAGACTGGTGAGTAGCGATGGTAAATAATATTTGTTACACACGAAAAATACATTAAATTCTTTCGTGCCGTGGTTTGTACAGGGTGTAATACATTAGCTACGTGCATGTTTCACGCTTATTTTAAAGTTCGGCACCAAAATACAGCAATAAAACACGTCGGGTAGCAAATATTGCAAGCGAATCGAACGAAAGACTTCAATGACAGTGTACCGGTGGGCAAGCGACGAACCTTCCTTCGTGCATGATAATCGGGAGCGAACCGAACTCGATTGGCGTTAAATTGAATGGGAAACGGTAATTAGAGAAGAAAATGAAACGCGGAACCATTTTTCCATTCGATTATCCTGGTGGTTGGAAGGGGTAGGTGCGGTAATAATGATGATCGATCAAACCTAACAGACTAACGTCCTCAAAAACGTGACTTTCTGTCCGACTAGACAGCAGCTAAGGTTTTTTTTCTTAATTTTCCTCTCAACCCCCTCTCTCTCCCACCCCCCTCACACCCCCCTGCCCCCCTCACCGCCTTATAAGGATCGATCTCGAATATGACACAGCCCCCACATTCGTCTCATCATTCGTCGGCCGCGTTCTCGCCATACCGGGCGTTTAATGATGACAGATTTATTATACCAAAACCGGTCCCAACCGTCGCTCACCAAACGATTTTCGAGAAAGGAAACGAACGCGGTGGTGGTGCACAAAACGACGTACGCATTGCGTAATACGCGCGCGCGCAATGACACCTTCAGCACTGTACGGTACGGTAGGTTAACGATTGCTGAAAGCAACCGATCAGTGCTCAGATGTGATTTTTGTATTTTGCTTAGCAACATATGTGCTGCAGATGGTGTCTCTTTCTGATGCCTGCTCTACGCGCAAACGGCATTACAATATTCATCCCTTTCCGAATGCTCCCGCTACCGCTACCAACAGGGAAGGCGACGTAATTATCTTGGGAGAAACCGGAGTAACAAAAATTAACGACGCCTCGCGGGTACGGTGGGTGATGCCGGGCAGCTCGTGTCAAGCTATTGCTGCCGTACACAGACCGTTTTCTTCGGTGCGGTGGTTTAAAGTCCCTGGGTGGGAAATCTAACCGGCCGGCAGCACGCATCGCTTGGGGAAGCACCCGCTCAAATGTATCACCACCAACCGAGCGCCACATGATGTATGGAAAGCTGAACAGTTTGGGTTTTCTTTTCGCTGATCCGAGATGGTGCTGATTGACAGCCTGGTTCGTGCACGATTCTTTGGCAGTGCGCTGATGAAATGAGCGTGATTAGAGAGAAAAAAATATGCAGCTTAACCATCCAACCGTCCAGCGCACAACACGACACGTAAAACCATTCAAATGCTAATTCGATTTGGGTGTCTAACATCGATGGTGTCAAATTGTATCCTCCACCTAGCTTATTTATCTACGTTGCTGTGGATAAAGGAAAAGCAAAACAGAAAATTATTAACACCCGCAACTAATCGGATATCGACCAGCTGAAAATGATGGAAAGACCGTGGAAATTGGAAACCTCACCCGATCGATTGGAACAAGGTGTAGAACACCATAGTTTTGTGAGGCTTGTTTTTACTACAGCAACTAATTTCCATTTTATTTAGCACGCCCACCAAACCGAACAAGGATCACGGTGCCGGACCAGGTCCCATTGCTTCGGCGGAAGAAAAACCCGCCCGGTTTTGTTTACAACCGTCCGTGAAGGTGAGGATTTTGTACACCAAATTTATACGCACTAATTATACAGCGTGGCGTGTATGATGATGGGTGTAACAAAAAAATGGTTATAAAAGATAGGACTGAGCTTATCGTTTTAGATGGGGCAAACAGTGGGATTAGTGAATGTTTGGATCGATTTTTTAATTTGTAAACTTTTGTGTAAATGCTTTACAAAGGCACCATCGAAACCGGAAATACTAGTTTTGTTTTAAACCGTAATAAAAAATGAAGTTTTCATCACCTTTAGAGGACGGACATAAACTATACTTAAAATGGTTTTTTTGTTTAATTATAATTGAATCCATCTTAGTCATTTGTCAATCGGTTCCATATTTGTTTGACATTTTCCCACTAATTTTTGAGTACGATTCATACCGTTTCGAGAGCTTTTCAAATAAGTTTGGAATAATCACGATGATTTTTTACGAATTTTCAAAATAATAGTATTAAACATAATAAAACAGGGCTTTAGCGTTCGTATTACTTTAACCAACTAAAACTAATAGTTTTCTTAATTTTTTATTATTTATTAATTATGTTCGTAAAAAATGCATAGCATCCTCAATTTCATCTAAGCCCTTAAATCAATAAATACTTGTAACTCCGTCATCAAACTATGAAATAAATTCAAGCATATTTGGGAAACCTTTAAAAACCCCCCTTTATAAACTTCCAAATGTGTAGGACTATTTTAAAAATACATTGAAAATTATAAAACAAAACATGGTAAAAAAATTGTAATAAATCTTCACATTACTTCGCATTCTGAATTTGTAGAAATGAATTTAAAATCATGTTGTAAATAATCGTTTTTTTTCCTAGAATGCTAGTTAACCTTATTTACATGATATTCTGAACCTTTTAAAACGATTTCCAAATATTGGAATCTTAAATGACTTAATCTTAATTATCTGATCAATTTAAAACCACTCTCGGTCATCAGTCGAGCAGTTTTAGCAGCTGAACCGAAATAGATAACCTCGTTCGGAAACGTTTGACGCTAAATGTGTATAAATTAGAGATTAGAACTCTCACTCTTTTCAGTGATTTAAAGCAGAGTAAAAGAGTAACTATAACGATTTAAATCTTTAACTCACTCTTTAAAGATTTCTCTAAAGATAACCTGTTCATAATTACTCTCTGTGCCGACTTCTAACTCACTCTTTTCGGTTTATACTCACTCACTCACTCACTCACTCGCTCACTCACTCGCTAACTCACTCACTCACTCACTCACTCACTCACTCACTCACTCACTCACTCACTAACTCACTCTTTGCGGTTTATACTCAATCACTCACTCTTTTCATATTATAATTACTCTTTTCGGTTTTAACACACTCTTTTCATATAATAATTACTCTTTTCGGTTTTAACTCACTACCAGTCTAAATTAATTGCCGTTTGCAAGGTAACCGCGTCACACGCGTTATACGGCTCAATATTGCGATTAATCGGGAAATATTTCACACTTCTTTCACCACGGTTCGTATGCAATCGGGCAACGGTTATTGTTCCGCTTCGTTTGAGAAACAGAGCGCAACCCCAAAAAAGCGTATACGCAGCCGACTGTCGATTGCTTTCGGGGGCTGTCGCGGTGTTGCTTCTCGATTTATCTTTTCTGGGCGTTTTTTTTTTATTTTGGATTTTGTTTTTGCGTCACGATTATCGATCAGTTTAGCTAACCGTTATGGCATCTGGACTGCACATTCTGCCTGGCATGCGGCATGCGGTAACCGGGTGCGTTCGAGTGACGATATTTGCTGGAAGTAAAAACAATTTTGTTGGCATTTTATTTTGACATTCAATTAGTGTTAATGCATTCGACGACTCCACTGGTTGTTGTTGGTGCGGTTATTTTTTTACGAGGCTTTTTGGCATTCGCCTCTCTTTTATTATGACACAAATCGGCTGATAACCTCTAATCAAATTTCGGAGTACAAGTTCACATCACAACATCCAAGAGAGAGAGCACAACATCCAAGTGCTCGCTTAGATGGTGTTTTATCCTTTCATTGGAATATCCATGGTATTTTATTAATAGGTGTTGTACTGTAACTTCAAGGCTGACACAGAACTGACATATCAAAGGTGATTCCTTCCACAACCGGTGTGTGTGGGTCAACCGCATATGTCCAATTATTAGCCTTGTGTGATCCTGTTGGTTCGGTGCATCGATCCAAGGTGCCACTGTCTGCCCAAGGGTGATGAACTCCATATATTTTGCCAGCTTTGCTGAACCAGGACTTTGCACCAGACCAAGCCATCGACTCTGGAGATAGCGCCATCTACTTGATCCGAATCAAGTCTAGTAGATTGTCTAGTAGCGTTAGGCAAAATGAAGCAAACACCGGAGTCGGTTCGATCTAGTGATGGGTAAAATTGAGAATCAAGCGGAACTGGTTCCGAAAGGGTCCAACAAAATTTGGAACCAGTTCCGAAGGGTAGGTGCAATGGAACCGTCCGGAATCGTCCGGAACCGTCCGGAATCGTCCGGAACCGTCCGGAACCGTCGGACCCGTCCGGAACCGTCGGAACCGTCGGAACCGAGCGGAA
>KZ062749.1:27063-38504 GCA_002091835.1 Anopheles maculatus
CTGCACCCACGCCAGCAGTACCAAACGACGAAGCGAGTGCGTATTACGAAAACGGGAATACTTTTGAACGAAAAAGAAAAGGAACTAGTAGATACCAATGAAATGAAACGTTTGTGAGCAGCATCCACCATTTTGCAGGGCGATACTACTGGTGAATGTGGGCTAATGATACGCTACGCGATGTATCATTCGCGTCCATCAATTACAAGACGCTGGTTACGGTGACCGTAACAGCTGCTTAAGACAGCTTCAATTTGTTACTTTCCATCGTTGCTACGGTACCGTTCGGGCGGCCCAAAATTCGCATATCCTATAAATGGAAGGTTGTGTGGAGGTTGGTGACTGGTGGGTTCGGATTTATCCACACTTCGGCTCCCGCTGTTTCTAAGTGTTACCTTTTTATTTAAAGAGAAAATTCAACACCTTTTGTAGAGACGCTAGGGAAGAGAAGACCAGAAGAAAACCGAAAAGATAACCGTCCCCATATCAAGGTTCGAAAATTATAAGCCTGTAACATTTCATCACCCATTCAACACTGCCTATTACGCGAGCTTGAGCGATTGTATGGAGGGCACACTCGTGCAAAGCATACCACGGGAATGCCATCTACCGTATCGGCTACGGTGGCGTTTCGGGAGTGCGCTAATAAGCTCCAAAACTTTCGGTTTCACTTTCGTGTACACTCACTGCTCAGGGATTAATCACTGATTGAGGTGTTGATTTTATGTCGCTGCTTCTTTCGCTCTATCTCTCGCTCTCTCTATTTCTCTCTGTTTTTCGCTCTCTCTCTCTCTCTTCGAAGCACTGTGTGCGTCGTTTTTAATTCGGGATTATTGAAAATTATAGCTCGTTTGAGCGTTTGGAGTAGATTGGTGTTATCGATAGGCACACACACACACAGCTGGAGCGGAAGATTGTACAGTACTTTTCGGTCGACAGTTTGATCACACCCCGGGGACAGTTACGTGCGTATCCGGGCTGGGAAATTATTTTTTTTAGATGCAAAATTTTGATCAACTCTCGAAGGGGTAGAAAATTAACCATTCGGCCGAAGAAGTGAGCATGAGGTTAGGAGGAGGGAAAAGGGCGAAAATTACGACGACGGATGGATGGGCTGTAACGAGTATCTCATAAAAGAAATTTGTGAACCGGACGCTTCACGACGGGGCGAAAAAAAAAATGGATGAAATCGGTTGTTCAGCATAGTTTTGGACGAGTAATGTAAGGTTGTGCTCAAGCTCCAATATCTCTGTTCGTGAAAGAAAATGGGGGGTGTTTTCTTCTGTCATTTGCTGGAAAGCTAGGCAACACTAGAACCGCCGGACTTTTCAACCTTACTAGAACCGCCATATGGGACAATTTGGTCCCATTAGTTAAATATGCATAATTAGACATGTTTATTATTGTTTAAGGGTTTCTTGTGGTTAAATTATTAACATCATAACTAGGTATAATAAAGCTTTATTAGCAACTTAAGATCATAGCAACTGTATACCAAGGATATCAAGGCAAGTTTTCTCTACATTAATGTAAAATTACAGGCCTTTTAGTGGTATTCGCTTCAGAACTAATTCTTAGAGAGTTAAACGACAGTAAGTTTAGGCTTATAGCTACAAATTGTTTAAACAATCAAGTGATAAGTAGGATTTTTAAACAAGTTATTGTTCTTGGTTGTTTGGGACTACGCCGGCGACTGGTACTTTCAAAACATTACAAAAATTCGATGGCAATACAGCTCTAAATGGCCAAAAGCAGATGACAAACCATTTTCGAAAGCAAAAGGAACACCTATATCAATTATTTCAACTATCTATAACACAACTTTAGGTTTCTTGACATAAGGACAATATATTACATTGCTTCATCAGAACCTGGCTCACATGAAACGCATACGTACGAAACTTTTTTAATACATTTTTTACATACTTTTGCCCTCGTCACAAGACATTTGAACCTGGCAGTGCCTACGAGAACTTTGATTTGATGCAGGCAAGTTAGCTATGACTCTTTTATTTTCAACGTACTTCTTGGTAAGTTCTTAGCCTAGCTTGAAGAGAAAATTGCGTCTAGATATCTAGGTATCTTGTTTTTTTGGACCTCAAAAACTTCGCTTATTCTAAGGAGGTGAAAAAATGATCACAAGTGACGTTTCTTCCTTTGTTTAAGTACGGATCTTCTAACTTTTTGACTACAAAATCTCCAAGTCTCTCCTCCGCAGGACGTTCGTGATTTTTTCCCGATTTAAGGAAATATGTTGATAACATAGTAAGAATCTACGTCAACAGCCATCCAATACTTTTGCCCATACTTATCCGGCTTTGATACCATAAACTGCGTAATTAGGCACCTCGTCTTGGATGGAAACAATAGTTCATCGACAGAAATGTGAGGACCAGGCAGTTTGAAACAAATCTTGAAAACACATCTGATATCAGGGCGAATTTGTCGGTTTGCAATCGTTCCGATCTGGTCCAAATTTCGTCAAATCCCAGGAACCTCATAATTTCGCGGAATCTATGACGCGACATAACATTCTTGCAGAACGAAAGTCCATATTTTTCGGACCACATAAGATCAATCTCCATGCCTCAAGACTCAGAAGCTCCGCAAATGTACAAAATCACTAGAAATGCATCCAGCTCAGCAAGAGACAAAGTCCAGCCTTTAGTTTGCGATACTCTTCTTGCTTCAATTTCAGTGCACCTTCCAATTCGATATAGAATATCAATTATTAGACGCGTGGACAGCAAGGACACAACCATAAGGGATACAATTGTTTTCATGGGCGCATTCGAAAGATCGTTAAAAATAAATAAAAGTCAGAAAATGTCAATGATCTGTTACGCAGGACAACGGAATAACACACCTTCTTTGAGTGCGATGGGACAAAAAAGTCCCATCGGCGGTTCTAGTGTTAAGATAAGTTGCATGTAAAATCTCAGTTTGATGGACAATTGCTGTGCGTTTCCATTAAACTGTGTGCTGTTTATATCTTCGGGTTGTAAGCTGACTGAAAGCAAACTGGATGGTGCTTAACTGTGCGCGTTTTCTGCCGCAGTTTTCTTATGCGACACGACAGACAGCAGCGCAACACAACCGGCAAGCAAGAAAACGGCGATCACGACACAACCGCCGCCCGTGCATTTGTGCTACATTCAATGGGGGCGGTTAAGGGGTACGCTGTTAATGTGGCGATGCTGCACACATACACAGTGCTGTAACGCGACTGCACACACCGACCGAGCGAAAATTGCATCCCATCAAGAATGGCATCCGGGGCGTATTGTGCGCGCAACAGCAACGCGCAAATGGTGGAACGGAAGGTGCTTTCGGGACAGGAACGCCACCGAGAACGGACGACCAAGCGACGAACCCGACTGATCTCTGCCCTCTGGCCTCGAACAGCGCACAACGGGCGAACGGTTTGAAGCGTATCAAGATGTACATTCTTGCGTTGCACAAACGCACACACACACACACGCACACACAACCCGACACCGAATGGCTGCCCACCATTAAGAAGGACGCTGCCGCTCGGGATGCATTCTTCGCTGCCCGGATGACATCGTATCGCTTACCGGTTCGGAAGTCTTCTTTAAGCAAATTCACAGCATCCTGCGACGGTCGAGATTGATTGCTTTTCAACCCGAACCCTCGAAAACAAAAACCTCCCCCGTGTTTTTTTTTTTGAATTTTGTGAACGGCTTTTAACGTTTTTTTGGCTCATAAAAATCCGGCGCAGCAATTCTTTTTACACTGACTTAAGCAAGAAGCATAAACGCAGTGTACCGGAGTGGGTAGAACGTTTTTATGCTTCCAGTGCAACCATCCGTCGTCCAACCATTTCGCCGAATCGGCCCATTTGTTGGCATCAAATTGTTGACTGCCCTTTTGAAAATTGTTGCTTACGCGCCTTCCTAACGCGCGGTTGACTCGGACTCGTGTAGTGATACTCTTGATGCTGTTGCAGGCCTTCCTTGTTTTTTTTGTACGCTGTTGCTACATGCAGCGTTTTTAGAGTCTTTTCGCTTTTCTTTCGCTACCTTATATAGAACCTCTTGTTTTTGACGAGCCACATTTTGTTCTGCTTGCTTTTTTCTTCACCTTTTTTTGATTACTGCATCTCCGTTTTTGCACAACTTTAACTATCCTCGCTCTTGCAAACGGCCTTCAACCGTTTTTTTTCTTCTCTTTCGGTTTCGGTTTCGGTGTCGGTTTTGCCACAAATAAAACAGGAATTGTGAGGCGTCTGCGTTCAAAGGAGGACGTTTTTTTTATGAGCTACCCCGTCAAAGTGGGGATCGTCACGCGAAGTCCAACCATTTCGCCGAATCGGCCCATTTGTTGGCATCAAATTGTTGACTGCCCTTTTGAAAATTGTTGCTTACGCGCCTTCCTAACGCGCGGTTGACTCGGACTCGTGTAGTGATACTGTTGATGCTGTTGCAGGCCTTCCTTGTTTTTTTTTGCACTGTTGCTACATGCAGCGTTTTTAGAGTCTTTTCGCTTTTCTTTCGCTACCTTATATAGAACCTCTTGTTTTTGACGAGCCACATTTTGTTCTGCTTGCTTTTTTCTTCACCTTTTTTTGATTACTGCATCTCCGTTTTTGCACATTTTTAACTATCCTCGCTCTTGCAAACGGCCTTCAACCGTTTTTTTTCTTCTTCTCTTTCGGTTTCGGTTTCGGTGTCGGTTTTGCCACAAATAAAACAGGAATTGTGAGGCGTCTGCGTTCAAAGGAGGACGTTTTTTTTATGAGCTACCCCGTCAAAGTGGGGATCGTCACGCGAAAAAGGAAAAACGCAACCCATTTTGCAATCCGGTTTGAGTCCGTTTCGTAGAATCTTCCGACGAGTGGGAAGACGGTTTCGGCGGAGTGTTTTTTGCGTATCTGAGCGGTGCGTGTGCTGGGTGCGGTTTGGTCTGTACGGGGCAAAAGTATGAGAACTCTTGCGTGTTATCTTGTACGTTTTCGTTAAAGTTGCTTTTTTTTCCAGTACATTAGTTCGTACTGAAGCCATATTTATTAGTCGATAAATCTTTCCCAAACCAAAGTTTATTGTAAACTGAGTTTAGTAGTAAAATGATATTGAATTGTGAAAACATAAGGGAAACCTTTTTCAAGAACTTAGATTCCAATACTCATTCCAAATAAAACCAGAAGCATAACTCTGACAGTGCGTTTCACGTAGACACAGCGAAGTATACACTGATGGACTGGCTGTCTGGGCTATATTGAAGCTATCCATCATACACAACAGCAATAATTATATTTTGTTAGCATTTTTCTACCAATGAAAGTGTTTTTTTTCGTTTTTACTTTCTGTTCTTATGTGTAATCTGGTTTATTTTTTGCTCTTTCTGAGTGTGGTGAGAGAAACAGTATCAACTTTCTGAGCTTTAAGCAAACGAAAAAATAAAAAAAAATGTAAAATTGTTGAATTCTGTTGCAGGATGTAGAAACAGGACCAGACTTTGTAGAACAGTGTATTGATGTAACTTTTTCATACTCTTACTGTCATAATGGCAGGCAGAGGCAGACTTGTTCGCAGATAACTAAGATAACTTCGAAGATATTGAAGTCCTCTGAACAGTTGCAATTGATTGATTACATTGAGACCCTTATACTATACGATAACGGCGCTGCGATCTTCGAAGCACTACGCTCATGTAGCTCAGTCGTCACAAAGTAACTTCTTCTTCTTTGCTGGCCTGCTCCTACGGAGCACGTCTAGCAATTCGTTTCCAGGAAACTCGGTCCATGGCTGCATTTCTCCACTCCCGGCTGCATCCGATATCCCTCAGGTCTGACTCCACTTGATCCAGCCAGTGAGCTCGCTGTGCTCCTCTGCGCCTCGTGCCGAACGGGTCGCTGACGAGCACCTTCCTGGCAGGGCATGAGTCCGGTATCTTCATCACGTGCCCCAACCAGCGTATCCTTCCGGCTTTAGCAACCGTCAGGATGTCTGCATCGTCAAACAGCTCAGCTAGCTCGTGGTACATTCTCCTTCTCCACCTGCTCGCACACACCGCCAAAGATAGTCTGTAGCACCCGCCGTTCGAAAATAGCGAGTGCATTGGCGTCCTCTGCCAGCATAGTCCAGGACTCGTGCCCGTAGAGAACTACCGGCCGTATCAGTGTGCGATATATGGCGCATTTCGTGCGTTGTTGGAGTCTTCTGGATCTCTGGAGTTTGTGGAGCCCGTAGTAGACACGATTCCCCTGAACAATGCGCCTCCGGATTTCGCTGCTTACGTTGTTGTCCGAAGTTACGATCGTGCCAAGGTAGCAGAACTCCTCTACTACCTCGAGATCGTCGCCGTCGACTAATACTCTGCTTCCGAGTCGTGCTCTATCACGGTCAGAGCCTCCGGCAAGCAGGTATTTTGTCTTCATCGCATTGATCCTCAATCCAATCCTATCGGCCTCGCGTTTCAGTCGGGTGTACGCTTCGCACACCGTCGCAGATGTTCGTCCGATGATATCGATGTCATCCGCGAAGCCAAGGAATTGGAGAGACCTTTTTTTCGTTGCGGTAGTATTGGGGGTGGCTTGCAAGGCCTCTCCCCCAACCCCCTGTCTCGTCGGAGGGCCTACGCTTCCTAGCTGTTTAAAGTCCCGTAGGAAGCCAGGACAGAAAGGACAGCTAGTCGCTCCTAGCATGGAGAACAGACGCTAGCTGTCCCCCTCCGCTCAATTTAGCCATATCACCCATCTTCCCAAGGGGTTGGGTTTCCCCGTATACCCAAGCTCAGATATTTGGAGAGACATGTTACCGTTCTATACGCCGGGGACGTATTGAGTAGAAGTAGGGTATGGAGAGACTTTGTTGACCTTCAAGAGGCGTCGGATCCATACCTTACCAGTGCAGTATCGCTACCACACCAGCTTATAGAACTCGTCACAAAGTAACTCTACCCTCTGCCTAGTAACTCTAGCTCTGCCTTCTTTCAGTAACTTTGATTTCACAATAAATTCTGTCCTCACTACGAAGTTCTGGCTTCACATTGAAGATTTGGCATCACAAAGTAGTGGTATCCTCATTATGAAGCTTTGTCTCGACAAATTCGCTCTCTCCTCACCATGAAGTATTAATCTCACTAGGAAGCTGTGGTCTCACAGTGTAGCTGTCACTGTGAATCTCTGCTCTTTATAAGTAGTTCTGTCCTCACAAATCAGCTCCGCTCTCATAAAGTGGGTTTGTTTTCATTATGAGTGAAAATCGTGGAAGAATTATCTCTTTTTGGTGCTTCTTTTATTAATATAGTACCGCAACTATACATATTGTAAATGCTTATAATTAAATGTTCTTCAAGAGGTGTTTAGAAATTGCGTTCCATATTTTGTTCACGCAAAGATTGTACAGATATCATGAAAAACCTTTATATACAGCGAAACAATAAAAAATGTATTTCTTTATACCCTCATATCAATGGCGTCAAAAGGGTCGTGCCGGGTTTTTCACTGGAGGACCGTGAATCGCATCCTATCTGGACAGTTCCGCTGTAGTGAGGGCTGACTATCCAATAACGTAGCACCAATACTTATACTAAGCCTCTGGATTGCCCGCATGACTAACCAGGTGGTTAAGCCTAGAAGAAGAAGCTATACCCTCACGAATTCTTGATCGATTCGATTGCACAACTCGTCCGACAGCGTTTTTTGACACATTCCTCGTTTATCGCTTTTTTGGCATGGTTTCTTATCTGGGCAGGTGACCAGCTTTGGCAAGGACTCTTTCTTGTCTACGCACTGACAGAAGTGTCTTGTATCGCACGGACTACAGAACTTTTCACCGTTGAACGTTGCAAGCTTCTTACAATTGATATGGTCGCAGTACTGTTCGTCCTGATCGACATAAAGCAGTGTAGCTGTTGTGAATGGAACGCCCGATTGGAGCAGCACCGGCAACACAACCATCGCCATCAGTAGCGCTACGAACGTTGCCATTTTGCGTCTAGAGATATTGGTTCGATGCGACGGAAGTATAGGTTAACATAGAGGAATCTAAACTGAGCTTATAGAGGTGACGGTGAAGCTTTTATATAGCGGAACATCTTCACTGCTTGGAACGGTGTTGCTGAACACACTCAACAAACACACGTTTTATTTGTTTATGAAGCAAGAACCGTAGCATTTCAGCTAATATTTACAACAGAGAGATGATATTGATAGAATCGATTACAAATTCCAATACTGCGGTATGCAATGTGGCAATTGATGGTTTTCTTGTTTGATACGCGAGGAGCTCTGTCCCTAATCATACATAGTGTCTTCGCAAAGTAGCTATACCCTTAAGATAGCTTTATCCTCAAAAAAGTATTTTTGACTCTGTCCGTACTAAGAATTACTAGCCTTTTTATAAAGAGTTAAAGTATTTCGATGTGACAATTTCGCTCTGGCTTCACTATGAAGCGTTCTTAATCCTCACTAAGAAGTTCCGGCTACGTTTTATAGATCTGGCGTTACAAGTTTTGGTCTCACCTTGAAGATCGGGCTTTACAAAGCATTTCTATTCTCGCTATGAAGTTCTATCTTTATGAAGTAGCTTTGACCTCATTAAGGAAGTTCGCTCCTTTAGAAGATCAACTAAGACCCCGCACAAAGTGTTTCTGTCTTTAATATAAAAGTCTAGCTTCACGATGTAGCTGTGCGTTCGTTATGAATTCTACATTTTCAGTGAGCGTAGAAGATACCGAAAAGCCTCATCAGTCTAATGTTGGAGTTCTCTCATTAGTTAAATAGCATCACTCACCGATTCTGTATATTTCAAACAACTTACTAGAAGGTCATGGATGGAAGAGTTAAAGATTCTTCATTTTCTTTATGAGAGGAAGACGAAGAAGGACTATATACCTTATCTAACTACACGTTACAAAATTATGGCATAAGATGTTGGGAAAAAAAATGCTTTTTAAGTCTTTTTTTTATAAGTTTCAATCTGTATATTCTTAAATATTTGGTACATGATTGAAATATTCTTCAAGACGACAATTGAAATAGCATGTTGGTATAAACAATCGCGCTCCATACTTCTATTCGTATGAATAGAAATTAATCATAATAATTCTTTACCGAAAGTGGCATAACTAAATAACATAATCCTCTATTTGCTCCAAGAACGCTAGATCGATTCTATTGCACAGTTCATCCGACATCGTTTTTTGGCACGATCCTCGCCGATCGCTGGTCTGGCATTGCTCCATACCCGGACAGGCATACATGTACGGTAGGGATTCCTTCGTTTCCTTACACTCGCAAAAGTGGCGCGTATCGCACGGGCTGCAGAATCTTTCCCCTTTGAACGTTGCAAGCCTGGTACAATCGATATGTTCACAGTAAACTTTGTCCCGATCGACCCAAACCTTTTCGGCCGTTGCGTATGGACCGCCTGATTGAAGAAGCACCGGCAACACAACCATCGCCATCAGTAGCGTTACGAACGTTGCCATTTTGCTTCTAGAGATATTGGTTCGCGATGAGCCTGAAGTCTAAGACAATTGAATAGGAAAATTAAACTGAGCTAATCACACTTCCGGGTCATCCTTATATATGGTAGAACATGTTTATTGCTGCTGCTGAACATGCTGAACAAACACACGCTTTATTTGTAGATGAAGCTGAGCAATGAAGTAAGAGTCGGTGCAGTACAGCCAATATTTACAATCTAGAGATGTTGTTATCTGAAAGTAAATCCTCGATACCGCTCACGGTCTAGCGCCGACGTCTGCCAATCAATTATGTCCCGGCTGTTCTGGCGGACGCATCAACGCCATCACTCCATCTCAGTTCGGGCCTACCACACCTCCTCTGTCCATGTGGACGGCCTAAAAGGACTTTACGGGCTGGGTCGTCCGGTGCCATTCTCATGACATGCACGATGGTGAGATCACCGTACAGTTCATAGAGCTCGTCATTGTAGCGGCTCCTCCATTGTCCTTCCACACAGACGGGGCCAAAAAACGAAGGTTTCGTCAGTTTTGGACAAAGTCAATGTCTCAGAGGCGTATGTGAGTACTGGGACTATAAAGGTTTTGTACAGTCCCAGCTTCGTCCGTCGCGACAGGTATTTTGAGTGGAGAAGTTTCCTCAGGCTATAGTATGACCGCTTGGCAGCCAGCACCCTTGCGCGCAATTCAACTTCTATGTTGTTATCGGTGCTGACTTTTGACCCCAGATAGGTGAAAATTTGGACAACTTTGAAGGTGCGATCTGTACATCACCCCTGCGTAAATCAGTGTTTGTTAGCAGGGCCGCTGGTGGAGCCACCATCATTTTGGTTTTTGCCTCGTTAATCTCCAACCCGAGGTTCAGTGCCACATGCTGGATCCTTTGGTAAGCTTCTGCTACATAGGAGAGCCTCAAACCAATGATGTCTATGTCATCAGCGTATACCAAGATCTGGAGTGACTTATAGAAGATGGTCCCCGAAGTTTCCACCTCCGATTGTCGAATGGCCCTCTCTAGCGCCAGATTGAATAGGAGGCCCGTCTCCCTGGCGCAGACCCTTGGTAGTAGCAAAGGGCCCTGAGGGTTTTCCATCCACCTTCACCTGGCATGTGATGTTGGTCATTGTCATACGTACAAACCTGGTAAGCTTGACCGGGATTCCAAATGAGCTCATTGCGTCGTATAGTTTTACCCTGGCTATGCTATCGTATGCGGCTTTAAAATCAATGAAAAGATGGTAGGAGTGTAGCTGCTGCTTCGCCATCTTCTCCAAGACTTGACGCATGGTGAATATCTGATCAGAGGTTGATTTTCCGTTTCGGAATATCTCTTCAACGAATGGGACAAGTCTATCTTGTATAACTAGGGTGAGAATCTTGTAGGCGGTATTCAACACCGGAATACCCCTGTAGTTGCTGCACTCTAGCCTATCTCCCTTCTTGTATATGGGGTAGATTTTTCAATTTCAATTTCAATTTCGTGTATTCAATTGTTTGCCTTACGACTATACAATAAACTTAAGACTAAAACTAACCCTAACCTTAGTTAATAGGCCAACTTATCAAGGGACAGGACCTAGGGAGAGGCATGTAGGCGGGAACGAAAAGATGATAAGGAGAGGTTGTAGTCGAACAGGTGGGATGAGGAGTTAAACGCACGTATCGCACACAACAAAGGATCTTTACGACCAATTGCAGTGCGGCGAGCAGGAACGTATAGCGGGGGACGATTACGAAGGGAACGAGAAGGCACATAGAAAGGAATAATAGACAGCAACGATGGGGCATCAACACAGAGGAGAAGGAGGGAGGCAATGAAGGAGGATTGGGCGGTGGTTCGGCGAGTTTCGAGGGACTGCAAGCCGAGCAACCTACATCTGTCCTCATAACAAGGAAGTACCGAATGGTGAGACCCATAGATCTTGCGGACAGCAAACCTCGTGAAGGATCGCTGAACTCTTTCGATCCGGTCTATGTGGATCCTCGCC
>KZ062749.1:38669-57169 GCA_002091835.1 Anopheles maculatus
GGAGATCTGGTCGCTGGTGTAGGGATAAAGGATTGGGGAACGAGAACGAGTGAACGAGATAACATTACATTTATTAGGACTAAGAACAAGCTTATTAACATCACACCATATAGAAAAACGATTAAGAAAGTTTTGAAGGACGGAACAATCATTAAGAGAGGAGACAGGATAAAAAATTTTAATGTCGTCAGCATAACACAAAAAACAATCCTGAGGCAAAACAGAGCTAACGTCATTAATGTAAAGGATGAATAGCAAAGGACTAAGGACACTACCTTGTGGTACACCGGTGTTGACTAGGAATGGAGGGGAGACGGAGGAGTAAATTTTTACAGAATAGGAGCGATTACAGAGATACGAACGGAACCAGGAAAGCAGAGGGAGAGGAATATCAAGTAGATGCCGAGATTCCACTCACAAGGCATCGATTCGCTATCCCATACCTCAGTAATGATTTGATGAATTTCCTGTTCGAGTGCTGCACCACCGTTCTTGATCAACTCGGGTACTACTCCGTCGGTACCTGGTGCTTTGTTGTTCTTGTTCCTTGTGTCTTCAATGCTAGGTGGAACACACAATCATAAGATGAGTAATTTGGATATTAATTTCGATGTTTTGTTTGTTTAGCCTATAATATATTTGCCTAGCAGATGCTTCAAAATGTTAAGCACCAATGTCTCTTAATGGTTTCATGAAGTGTAAAAACTTTTACC
This sequence comes from Anopheles maculatus, assembly GCA_002091835.1. Classification (NCBI taxonomy): domain Eukaryota; kingdom Metazoa; phylum Arthropoda; class Insecta; order Diptera; family Culicidae; genus Anopheles; species Anopheles maculatus. The sequence goes on from KZ062749.1 coordinate 39,383, forward strand.
TATGATATACTTTATCTAGCAGAATGAAATTGCACGTTCAATAACATTTTCAGCGCAACACAATCGCTAAAGACAATGCATAAGATGACAACATAAAAGCCTACTACATTGACTGCTTCCAACCGTGTCGAGTGTGTTACCTGTCCAGTACCGATTACGATCATTTCCTCAATATACTCTTGTCTGATGTGATTGGATTTGATCAGGGGTTGGAGAACAGAACCGTGTCTCCTAGTCAACTTTTGCTGATCCGAGTTCAATCCTTGTTGAAGAAAAGAATCAACCTCGCTTAAACTATCGATCCGGGATGTGGAAAGCTTGTGCTTGTACGTACGCCAATGTTTTCTGGAGTTGATTACCATAAAACATTCGATCGAGCTGTGCCAGTAAAGTGGAACACACATTTTCTCACTCGAATTGGGATCTGCCTGTAGTGAACGATAGCCAAATTTAGTTCTTGTCATGACTACAGGTACAGTGTTAAGAGTGATTATGTAATATTACGCGAAAGAATCGATGAAACATTCATAGCAACAGACTTTGCAATCGTGAACTATTAAATACATGCTAATTTTTTCTTCTTTCTTCTCGTTACAGATTCCACACTGCCTCAGCTGATCACACCGAACAAAGACCATTAATTCTGTAATTCAGGGACCGTTTACATAAGGGAATCAATCACACAAGGTTAGGGATTTAGCCTTAATTCTTATAGCATCAAAAATTTTCGTTTTCCGTTTACGATAGCTAATGGTCCGTTAAAAATGGGTTGAAACCACAGATGTTGACGCGCAAGAGAAAGTGTGTGTGTGTGTGTGTGAGTGTGTGAAGAAAAATGAGGTTTTCCATCTACTATAAATTGCGCAAAAACAAACATTAGACGAGCCTGCTTCATAATTGTAACTTGTAGTTCGTGTGCGTGCGTGTGAAAGTAAGCTTCCACTACAAGTGAACTGTTCTTTGTTGCGTGCGTAAAAAGCATTCCGTGTTTCCGTGGTGTCAATTGTAAGTGCAAATTGACAGCTTGTCCATTGTGATTCTAAAGCTGCTTAAACTCCTCCCGCTAGTAGAATAGAGGTGGCGCATAGGTTTACGAAAAGTGTTGTGTTGGTGTGAAAGTGTTGGCTCGGGCGGCAAACATGACACAGCTGCTTTCGCATCGATCAGACCGCTACAAACACTGCCGAAATATAATTCTCAGCAGCATAAACCAAAGGTAAGTTTTTTTTTCTTCTCTGAAATATATAACTAGTTTATAACAAGTAATAATCTTGTTTAGTTATTAATGATAAGGTGAAAATTATTATTTTGTGCCGCCCAAAAATTGTAGGACCTGTCGAGCCATTTTCTTCATCTCCTTCTTCTTCTTTTTATATTGAAGATAGAATGTCAATGTCATTCAAAGTAAAATTAATGGTAAACGGCGAATAAATCCATGATTTTAAATTATCTTCTGCTTCATATTGGCTTACTGACCGACTAGCTCATAACAGGTCGGCTGATAATTGTTGGGCCTAACACATTAACGGCGCTTCTTCTTCTTCTTTCTTGGCGTAACGACCTCTTAGATCATGCCTGCCATTTTTGGCTTACCAGACTTATTGTTACCGCATAGTTGGATAGCTCGTCCTTACTATGGGGGAATGGGCCCAGATGAGACTTGAACCCCGGTCCTGCCGGGGCGCTAGTTGAACATTAATGGCGCTAGTAGATTTAAATCCTTATCATTTTTAGTTTGTACGAACCTTCAAATGAGTTCTGTCAAAATTTGACAGCACTCGGACAATAACCTAGTGAGCTAGAGCATTTTGTGTGACGCAACTTTTGTGTTTCGAGTAATCATGGAAAAGAAAGGATTTCTCATGATGATAAAGTATTGCTTTTTGAAGGGAAAAAATACAGTCGAAGCCAAAAATTGGCTTGATGAAGAGTTTTTAGACACTACTCTACCAAAATCAACCAAGAAATATTGGTATGCTAAGTTTAAACGTGGTGAAATGAGCACTGAGGACATTAAAAACATTAAAATATCCACAAAATTGTTAAAAGTAACGGTAATGTGAAGTTGATCGAGATAGCTGACACCCTAAAGATATCCAAGGAACGTGTTGGACATATCGTTCACGACCAAAAACAACAACGAATTGATGTTTCGGAGCAGTGTTTGGAGCTGTTTCAGCGCAATAATTCCAAGTTTTTGCTTCGATATGTTACCATGGATGAGATTTGGCTTCACCACTACACTCCAAAGTCCAATAGACAATCATCCGAGTGGTCTGGACGCGATGAACCTGCTCCAAAGCGGGGAAAAACGCTACAATCAGCTGGCAAAGTTATGGCGTCAGTTTTGTTGGGATTCGCAAGGAAAAATCTTCATCGACTATCTTGAAGGAAGGAAAGACCATTAACAGCGAATATTACATCAAGTTGTTGGAGCATTTGAAGGACGAAATCGTTAAAAAACGGGCAAATTTGAAGAAAAAAAAGTTTTGTTTCATCAAGAAAACGCACCGGACCAAGATCTGGCTACCAGCGACTATTTTCTTTTCTCTGATCTCAAAAGGATGCTTGCTGGGCAGAAATTTTTGTCGGATCAAGAGGTGTTTGCCAAAAGTAAGGCCTTTTTTGAGGCAAAGAGCAAATATTACTATAAAAATGGTATCGAAAAAATGAAAGACCGCAAACCTAGTTTGTTTAACTTTTTCTATTTACTTGAAGGATGGCGTAACCGTTTTGTTATGTTTACTTCTGGTCTGTAAGGGGACCTGTTATTGTAGTTTTAAGCTGACGGATGATTTCTTTACTAAAACTTGATTCCGTTTTAAAAATCGCAATGCGAAGTTTATAGTATTAATCTAAGCTCTAAAAAAAATAGCCAAAAAAAGGGAAAGACATAACTAAGGTTTGTCATTTCAGAGGGCTTTTTTCCAACATTCCGATTCCACAGAGAAAACCTTGAATTGCTCCAACTTCAGCTTTGCATTCTAAAATGCATCCTTACACCCGAGCCTAGCCGGAATCAAGTTCTATTGCACGACTCAACAAAGCAAATATTTTACCATGGAAATGCATATTGTATAACCGAGAAATTCGAGTATGCCCAGAATGAAAAACCCCTTTCCGGGCATGTCTACTTGTTGCAACAATGTAATAGAAAAATATCTCTTTTATTCATAATTCAAGTTTTTCCGAACATACTTTTGGACAGTGAAAATAGGGCTCTCGCTTCAATTGTTGCGTCACAGCGCTTCGATTCCTCCAAAGTTTCCTTTGTTTTCTCCACATTTGTAGCGTGCAAATGTGCTCACCGTGCAGCCGCAGCAGTAACAATGGTCCTTAAAGTATGCAAATCAGCAGCCCTCGATTTGTTCCTGTTCCCATTTTAACACTCTACCCGACGTGGTTTTAATTTTAGTTCAAGGAAAGCAGCAAGGAGGAGGTTGTCAAAGCTACGATGAGGTCGTCCTGATTGCATACTTCCTTGGTTGGAAACTTTCACTTTCACCCGGTTCACCCTTTTCGCAAAACCAGAAAACCTGGACAACCCTGGAGGAAGGCCTGGTGCTGTGGGATTCATTAACATAATCCAAAAACAAAAGTGCATTCAGTGCAAAAAACGTAATGTGCGTGTTTGTGTATACCTTGGAATGTCATTAGGAAGACGTGTGCAGAGCGCATACACACGGAAGCTTCTAAATTCATTTTACCCATACCACATCTGATTAACGTGGGGCAGTGGAAAAATTATTGCCCACTTCCGAGCGCACGAGTTTTTGTCATCCAATGTCGTCCTTTGTAGGAAGCTAAGAGAAGGAGTGTGTATGTGCTTTATTTCTTCGCTATAAAGGCGCGGCTAAATTTATGTGCATGCATGTAAAAATTGGACATGCACAAAAAGAAGGTGGAGGTGACCTGCTCCACTTTCTGGCATGTAGGTTCTGCAATGTTGTTTTACACGCTCTATTAAAAAGAATTATTATCCTCTTCGTACGGCCGGTGCATTCACCAAAAAGGATGTTGTAAGATTCTTGCCTTGCTAATGGTAAAATTGTAGTCGTTCCGAAGCATTCTCTATTAAAAAGAATTATTATCCACGTCGTGCGGCCGGTTCATTCACCAAAAAGGATGTTGTAAGATTCTTGCCTTGCTAATGGTAAAATTGTAGTCGTTCCGAAGCATTTTCGTTCTGTTGCTGCTGTAACTGCATATTTAATGTCCACTGTAACTGTATTTCCATTTTTCCAATATTTATGTGCAACACACGCTGCCAGTAAGAATCATAATGCGTCGTCCACATTATACCCAGTTGGAGTTTCCCGTACAGGAAGCGTCCCAGAAGAAGCTCACCTTATTGCCTTCCCGTTCGTTTCTTGTTTGTGCGTTCGAATCGTTCGCAATTATCGATCGGAGGGTGTGTGTGTGTGTGTCTGTGTGTGTATAGCCAAAGAAAAGCAAAACAAAACACAACAGCAATCATACTCTTCAGCTGACGGAGCGATAATCGACGGTCGTAGCGTTGAAGAAATAACGTTCTCCACTCATTACGCGCCAAAACCCAAAGCGTTTCTGTTTCTGGAAATTGCGAGGCATCAAGGTTCTAAGGTGCCAATCATACGGAATGGGACCCGGCGCGGGCTTTTTACTCTCGCCTGAAATGGGCTGCGATTTTCATACTTACCGAACCCGTCGGTTTGCTGGGTATATGAAATTAAAGAGCATGATGAAACATTAGATTCTTGCTGCGCGTGTCACTGAACTCTTTCGAATGATGATGAGACCCGGGTAGCTACAGAAATACTTCCACCGTCTTATGTAATGCGTTGTTTTAAATCATGCGAAATTGGAATAAAAGATGCTGGTTGCTGTGAATATCATCATTTTGTCAAGTCATTTCATCTGTTGTTAATTGATGCATCTCGTGAATGGAGTTGCTCTAAGAACTGCAATTTTTGTTTCAAGTTTTCAGGCAAATTCTTATAGAATACTGCTTCAAACGCCCTGACGAAGCTCTTTTTTCAATTTTTAGTAGTTTGGAGAAAACAACATTCGCCCAACCCAAGCAAAGGCATAAAAAATTTAGTCCAGTTCGGTAGTCGAGACTATCGTTGTGTCGATCTTTAACTTGGGTGGACCAGGTTTTGACTTCCATCTGAATTGTCTCTTCGTATGCAGAACTAACAATCTAGATATGGATAATAATCATTTCTTCTAATGGCATTCTTTTTAATTTCTAATTAAGTTTCTTTAAAGAATTATACGGTTTTAATACCACTTACGGGGTTTATGGTTAAGAGTTTCTGTCAATGTATGTATGTATGGTCAATGGAAACTATGAAAGAGGATTCCGAAACGGAAAATCAACCACTGACCAGATATTCACCATGCGGCAAATCCTGGAGAAGATGGCGGAGCAGCAGCTACACTCTTACCATCTCTTCATTGATTTTAAAGCCGCATGTAGCTCATTTGAAATCCCGGCCAAGCTTACCAGGCTTGTACGTATGACAAGGACCAACATCACATGCCAGGTGAAGAAGGATGGAAAACTCTCAGGACCCTTTGCTACCACCAAGGGTCTGCGCCAGGGAGACGGGCTTGCTTGCCTCCTATTCAATCTGGCGCTAGAGAGGGCCATCCGACACTCGGAGGTGGAAACTTCGGTTGGTTTGAGGCTCTCCTATGTAGCAGAAGCTTACCAAAAGATCGAGCATGCTTCACTGAACCTCGGGTTGGAGATCAACGAGGCAAAAGGCAAAATGATGGTGGCACCATCAGCGGCCTTGCTAACAAACACTGATTTACGCAGGGGTGATGCACAGATAGGTGATCGCACCTTCGAAGTCGTCCAAAACTTCACCTATCTGGGGTCAAAAGTCAGCACCGATAACAACATGGACGTTGAGTTGCGCGCAAGGGTGCTGGCTGCCAACCGGTCATACTACAGCCTGAGGTAACTTCTCCACTCAAAATACCTGTGGCGACGGACGAAGCTGGGACTGTACAAAACCTTTATAGTCCTAGTAGTCACATACGCCTCTGAGACATGGACTCTGTCCAAAACTAACGAAACCCTCTTAGCCGCGTTCGAGAGGAAGATGCTCAGAAGGATTTTTGGCCCCGTATGTGTGGAAGGACAATGGAGGAGCCGCTACAATGACGAGCTCTATGAACTGTACGGTGATCTCACTATCGTGCATGTCATGAGAATGGCACCGGACGACCCAGCCCGTAAAGTCCTTTTAGGCCGTCCACATGGACAGAGGAGGCGTGGTAGGCCCAAACTGAGATGGAGTGATGGCGTAGATGCGTCCGCCAGAACGGCCGGGATAATGGATTGGTACGACGACGGCGCTAGACCGTGTGCGGTATCGAGAATTGTTGCAGCAGGCCAAGACCGCGAAGCGGTTGTAGCGCCTGATAAGTAAAGTATGTAAGTCATTGTATGGACTCTACCCAAGATTAAGTCTATTCGTAGGCAAAAACTTCAATCTGTCACATTTTCTGGACCTTGTTCAAGGTAAAGTGGACTCTGCACAATTTGCAGTAAAAAGTTGAAATTGCCCTTGCTTACAAAGTTTTGCAAAAGTCGCATGACAACACCAAAGCTTACGATCAATTCCAAACAGATCTTCAAAAGCAACACGAAAAAATAGTTTGTTGCAAGCAGTATTATTGAACGACAAGGCGGACACAACAAAAAAAAGACCTTGGGGATGAAAAACGGCACGCCAAAGTTTTCATGCCGAGCACTCAACAGATACCATATTTGATCGAGATGCACTTTAGCGTCCAGATCGCAACGTTGTCGAGCGTTCGGCGTTGCTCTAGCGACTTTCCTTAGCGACGTTTCTGTTCGAATGGCTACGGTCGGACATGGAAGCGAAGAGTTTGGTTGGGGTTTGGGCGGGAGCGCATAACGGGCACTTGAGATATGACGACTCATCGTTCCATTTTCACCGTTCCACACACACACACATACACTAATTCTCATTGATTTTGCTGGAGCCACGCAATATTGAACCGCCGAAGATGATGATGCTCGGGCAGAGTTAGGACCGGGCACATCATCTCTAACAAGGGAAGTTAGGACAGGCTCTAGAGCAGTGGACGGAGCGCCATCGTTGGGGATTGCTATTACCGGACAGGTCTGCCGGTTCGTTCGCTCATGTACCGTGTGCTTCTTGGTGCTTTCCTTCCGAAAACTTCAACCTTGGTAGAATAAGCAGAAACCATTACGTTCGTAGCCGGGCACTCATAATGCTGGACGATGATTATGAACCGAAGTACCATTCCGCTCTCTGGTCTCCCTGGTTTGCTGCTCATCGTGTGAGGGCCTGATCTTGCAAGGTCACTATTAACCTCTTCATCGTGCTCGCCCGTTCCTGCTTGTGCTGCACGCATTGCTTCTACCGGCACCAGCCTACGCTGCCCTATGGTTAGTCCGTTTTACACTCGTCTATTTCCACCCGACGCGCCTCGCAACCCTTGCCGCAGTCGGCGTTTTTGGCGCGCCGCTGGTACCCATGCTAGGGATGCAATTTTCATGCTGTTTGCTCGCTCGTCGACGTACTTTATGAACGATCCTGGACCATCATCATCATCATCATCATCTTCCTCATCACGAGCGGGTTTTCCGTTTTCCTTTCCGTCACGCGTGTTAGCCCGTACGGGGTCGAACCAATTTAGGCATCTATTCGTTTGGGGAGCCCGGATTTGCTGCGGAAAGGTTCGGTACGAAGGTGGGGTCTCCTTTAGGGAGACGGTTTCGTTCCATACGTGGTTTGGAATGTTAAAAGCATACGCCAAGAACCGACAGCACCAATGGAAGCAGGATAACGGGATGGGTCGTTAGAACAGGGCAGGGAAAATTAGCCCACATCGCGCACAGTGAGATGATTCGATACATTTTCGTTAAAAACGTGCTATATTGAGGCAGACAAACATGGTATGGTCGCCATTAACTTATTGTTACGCTGTAGAATACCAAATAGAGCAATGTGTTTCTCTATTGTACCCTGGATACTAACAAAAATAGTTGCAATCAACATTGAAAGACGTAAGCTTCATAAAGATTGTGCAATAAAACGAACCCACAACCAGTTGTAAGGAACAATCTTTCCAAAAAGGTCGTTTCAGGTGGTCAATGGTACAGTTTCTTGCTTTCGACAGCGCAAACCAATCGGTCCAGATGGTCGGACTTTCGTCGGCGCGACGAGTACTTGTTCGGGCAAGGACACGCAGACTACCTTCCCTTCCCGTCTTTCCCGCCCTCCTTTCCACCTGCGATCGTGTGCCTTATGCGCTGAAGGACGAGCAAACGAAGAGGAGCAACTTCGTAACCGTTCGCAAGCGGAGCAAAAGCAAAAACAATCGGTTCACCAACTCGCCACGGGAAACGTCATTACGGCTGTCGGGCCTGCAACAGCGGACAGCGATAAGTGCACGACGCTACGAAACCTGAACAAGAAAGCAGCAGCTTTCGCAGTACGGTTTTGGTGTTCTCTCCATCGCCAGCCATTGGCGTTGTAGTTTAAAAAAAATCGAAGAGGTCACGCCGTTTGTGGCGGTTTTGTCCACTTCATAAAACCAGGCCACGGCATTCGGGAAAAACGGGTTATTCTTTAATTTCGCTTCCACCCTGTGTCTGTTTACGGCTCGCGTTGCAATTTCCTTCAAATCGGACGCCTTCGCCCTTATATGGACCGGAACAATGTCACCATTTTGGATCGCCGAAGGAATCGCATGCCAACGGATGTCAGCCGGTCGTGGAGTGGAGCGATATATTTTTATATTATCGTGTAATGTTTTCTTCCATCCGTATTTCAACGCTTCAACCGGGCTAGGGTGACTTTCGTCGGCGCGACGAGTACTTGTTCGGGCAAGGACACGCAGACTACCTTCCCTTCCCGTCTTTCCCGCCCTCCTTTCCACCTGCGATCGTGTGCCTTATGCGCTGAAGGACGAGCAAACGAAGAGGAGCAACTTCGTAACCGTTCGCAAGCGGAGCAAAAGCAAAAACAATCGGTTCACCAACTCGCCACGGAAAACGTCATTACGGCCGTCGGGCCTGCAACAGCGATAAGTGCACGACGCTACGAAACCTGAACAAGAAAGCAGCAGCTTTCGCAGTACGGTTTTGGTGTTCTCTCCATCGCCAGCCATTGGCGTTGTAGTTTAAAAAAAATCGAAGAGGTCACGCCGTTTGTGGCGGTTTTGTCCACTTCATAAAACCAGGCCACGGCATTCGGGAAAAACGGGTTATTCTTTAATTTCGCTTCCACCCTGTGTCTGTTTACGGCTCGCGTTGCAATTTCCTTCAAATCGGACGCCTTCGCCCTTATATGGACCGGAACAATGTCACCATTTTGGATCGCCGAAGGAATCGCATGCCAACGGATGTCAGCCGGTCGTGGAGTGGAGCGATATATTTTTATATTATCGTGTAATGTTTTCTTCCATCCGTATTTCAACGCTTCCACCGGGATAGTATGGAGGCGTACTGCATCCTCAAGAATCTGGAGGAGGTAGCTTTTTTGCTCGTTTTTGTATGGTTTGTTCCCGCTTAAGGGTTAGGGTAGGTCCACGTCCGAAACGTCCAAAATTGGAAATCGACCATCGAAGAGCGCCGGTAGGTTCTACGGTGTTGCCTACCGTGGCGTGTTGCGCAACAGTCGGATGATTCGAATGAGGTCAGCTTGCCGGCGGGATCCAGCTAATGGGGTGTCTATTTGCCTCCCGGTACAATTCTTTTTATGCATTGCCTACCTAATGTTTTTTACGGCATATGACGGTTTATGCTGTGGAAAAGTAGCGTCGTGAAGATGTCGATTCGCATGAAATTGCATACTTTATTGCAATAGATTTATACAGATCGTAATTCCTTATTAGCGTTGTACCTAGCTCAATAGTTTGTTATACTATTTTTACACCTAGTACGAAAAAATCTTAGAAAAGATTTTGTATCAGTGGTCTTAACCATTTGTTTCATAAATTTACTTTTTTTATAAATCAAATTCTGATTGTGTTTAGTTGCCAAAGCGAGCCTTTTATAAGTGGATGCTGCTGTTATACTTAAATTATACTACTATTGTATTACTATTATACTTAATTTTTACTTAAATGTCCATTTAAATATAACATGGACGTATCGACAAATCTGGAGAATAAAAATATAAATTAAATTTTGCAATAAGTGCACACTGAGCTATCTTTCAGCTTATAAGAGGCAAATATAGTCTTAAAGACCCAAAGTCTCTATAAAAAAACGACAAAAAAAAATCTTTCGTCTGAACTAGAGATGAGAATAATCACTCTTTTCGAAGCGTTGAATCAGAGTGGTTACAAGGATTTGAATCTTTGACTCACTCTTTAAAGATTCATGAAAAAAATTTAGTCTAAACTAATTCTTTAATTACTTTCTACGTTTCAACTCACCCTCACTCTCTGCGCCGACTCACTCTTAATCATTGTGCACATCTCTAGTCTGAACACTGTAAGATGTTTGTAGACCTAGGCAGTATACACATTAATCTTAGTGTTCTTAATATCCGACGAGATAATTCCATTTATGTTGCTTCTTCTTATGTATTAATCCACCGAAAAGAGTACGGGAACCATACATTAGAAGAATTTTCCATTCATCTATAAGACCACGACAAGCTCCACGAGTTGTAAGGTGAACTCATCGTCAGCTTTTGAAGATTTGCTATTTATTTATATTTATTGTTATATCAACGGGTCAAGAGGCCGACTACGACTACACTCGCTGCTCTGTAACTGCGGCCATGGGAGAAGACCGAGCCTGTCTCTAAGACTGCCGGAAGCTAGGCCAAAATCAAATGCATCCGAGACGGAGTTAAAGACCGCTGACATGCGAAGCATAGGGTCTGACCGACCAGCGCTGGAACGGGGCTGAATGACTCGAAGTGTGTCTCTGGTCCTGAGTGTTCGAGATGGTGCATTCAGATCGATGCATGACAACAGAGACGACGAGTCGATACTTCCGTTCAACAGACCTGCGATGAACATGCACTCAGCATTACGCCTTCGAAAAGAAAGAGGTTCGAGACCCAGGAGACGACACCGAGCAGGATATGACGGAAGATTCCGGCGGTCGTGCCAAGGAAGCAGGCGTAAGGCATAGCGAGTTAGCTTACGATGAATCGACTCAATTCGAGCAGAACAGGTAGCAGTTGTGGGGTTCCAAAGAACACAGGAGTATTCCAGGACCGAGCGAACGGTCTTGATGCACACTGGATCACGGAATTCTTTGGCAGTTCTGAAGATGAGGCCAAGTAGTTGGTTACCTCTGGTGATGACGTCATCACCGTGAAGTTAAAAGGTCAGATTCGCGTCTAAGAGTATGCCGTGGTCCCTGGCAAAGGTTGCGACCGAACGACACAGTGAAGCATTTGTCAGTGCAGATTGCTAAGCCGTTGCGATTGCACCAGGAGCAGAATAAGGCGAGACAGTCCTGAAGTAACTTGGTGTCGGACGAGTTATGGATGGGTGCAAACATTTTGGCATCGTCAGCATACAATAATGACAATAACTGTGAGTGTAAATTGGTGATTAGTTTAGAATGACCCCGGACAACACTGCCTGCAATGCATGTTTAGGCTGTAATTTTACGAAAATTCATTTTTTGTTACAGTATATGGGGTATGTCCCTTGCGACACTAACCAAACAACAGGAACCAGGTTCCAGCTGGTGGACTTAACCCATATATATACTCCCCCTGCTATAACTTGGAGAGGGCACCAAGGAATAATGCTATCGATATTTATGGCTTCCTGCGTGTGCTCTGTTTGATTGATTGCCCTCGATACGATTACGACAGACAGCAGGAACGCTAGCCCTGGAAATGGGTCACACGGTACGTCTGCATTGAGGTAGTCTTCCCGTCCAAGTCCAAGTGCCCGCCCGATGGTTAAGGATACAATCAATAAGTCATTCTGAAACTTACCCACGCGTTTCACGGTTCTGGTCGATATATGGCATTACCGTCTTTTGTGTACATCCGTGTCCTTTTGGCATACGGTTGACCGATGGAATGAGTGGCGGCGGCAGTATCAACGACGGGTGAAACAAAGGCACGACACTTCCTGTTGCAAAATATTGTTGCAACGGTACGGGTATTCTTTTCTTCAGTCACCATTTGGGGGGTTTGAAAGTGTAGAGAGCATAAGAGAGAGAGAGGGAGGGGAGAGTATGCAATGCATAAATAATACTCGTTAGAATTCGGTGTGGTGGTTGGCGTGTCCTGCCCCGGTTGTCCGGTGCATGTGCCACTAGGTTTTTAGGTCACTGTTCTAACCGAAGGATGTAAAAGAAAATGACCCTTTGATTGGGTGAAAATAGACGACGCTGGAGTGAGTGTTTGCGGTGCTGTTCGAATCCGATCCAGGGTTCGTAGGGTGTAAATTTAGGTCAAATGTGAAGTCTGTTCGGCAATGAGCAAACATATTTGAGGGGATTTCTAAAAGATGTCCGGATGTTTGTGGTATTGTTGTTACGAGCTGGGCAACGGTAAGTCACTCAAACGTCAGCTTCATTCAACAGCATGCAACAACCAATCTTTTGGTGTCTATACTTTCGCGACCGAAACAGCTCATTAGCGTGCGGACGGTGCATCATCATTGACGTGCTGCATTTGAAGATCTAACTACCGCATCCCTGTTCTACACGGACCACTGCCACCAAGCTCCATGGTAAAGTGTTTACCTCCGGCATGAGCATGAATTTAACAAGTTAATGGGTCCGTGCACTCGACGTTACAGAACAGAGGGAACGCATCCTACTCACCCAGGTTCAGGAAAACGTCAATCGCATGAATATGCAAACCGTGCCGTAGTGCGGTAATACACTCGAGCCGGACGGGGAAGAAAGTCAACCACAAACCGTAGGAGCACAAGCAAGTATAAGCAGAGAGTGGCGGGAGCGAAAGGGAAGATACACGGGAAGGAGGAGGAGGGAGTGTTGCAGCATTGCCTCCAACAAAAGGCAAACACAAAAGGCAACAGTTACAGCGAAATGGTTGAACCCTGCCGTTCGCGACGCTTGGGAACGCTACCCTTTTTCCTTCCCAGATTTCTCAGATTTTAACGTACGGCATAATGAGTCCCGGAGAATGTGCACATATTTTATAAGGCGTGTATGCAGAAAGTCCATCAAGCGTCTTTGACGGTGACTGCAACGAGCGGGCAAACGATGTACGCCTATTCCGCTTTCGTCCCGTCTTTTTTTTTTTTTTGCTGCCGATTGTCATACTCACGGCGAAGGATGCTGAGCCCTGTCGGTTGGGTATAGCTGGGGGTTCAGCAAAGAAATATGTGTGCATACACAAATGCTTTCTCTAAGTCTCTCGTTCTTTCCCCTTTATTACCACCGCCATCATTCCCCTACAACCGCACCAAACACAATGTAACCACGAGAATCGTTCCGGCGATGAATGCATTAGTATGCAATTTTCGTTCTGTCTTGCCAATGCAACAATTGCCCGAACATCGGCCCGATCGCTGTAGGCAGTTTTCCAGTTTCCCTGTTTTTGCTCCCGCCTCCACCGTTATCACCTTCCCTCCGTGCCGTTCGTCAAATGCTCACGCTTTAGGCGTCCGTTCGTGGCCTGTCCCTGGTGAGTTTCTTCTGTTTGGTGGTTTGGATTTTCTTTTCTGGAAAGAGGGTGGAAGGAAAATTATGATCATTTCTTCCTGGGGGCCGATACAAACGCGCAACGCGGAATGGTTTTGTTGCTTTTGTGGATTCTATTTTTGCTGTTTCTCGTTCCAGTTGTTCGTAAAGCAGTAAGACAGAATAGCATTCTTTAGGTTTTAGAGCTAGGAGGTAAGGTTTCCTCATCGCTATTCTGATAATATAAACTTATTTTGCAGGAAGTTCTATAAACTTTTTCGTTTTCCTTTCTTATACTTCTCGCAATTTGACTGTGTAGTGTAACTGCTAAATACGTTGTTAAGTTGATGGTGTTATCCGTCGAATCCGTAGTGCTAGAACAAACACCTGCGATCATTATTGTGAAAATCTAAGAATAAAATCTTCGTTGGAGAGCAACTGAAAATGAGCTAGCTAGCTGGAAAAATCCATTTTTAATCATCCCGAACCTGCTTATTACTGAGCAGTTGGTGAGTTATCTATGTATGTAAGCTTTGTTATGTACTGAATACTTGAATTTTGGAACAGAATATGTGCATCAATTGCATGAGCAAAGAGAAGCATTACTTCTGCCTAGAGAAGCCCAGACATGGATAGAAACATCGACAATAGATTAGAGACATTGCAAGGCGAGGTTATTTCTAAATAAAATCGAAGAGACCCAGAGAAAGAGCACCAATAAATGATTTCGCTATAATTATAGCAGACTGAATATTAGGCACATTCGATGCACCGTTCTTTATTTGACAAGATAAATGCTCTCATTAAACCTGCATGGTAGAAGAGTAATTGTTCTTGAACAAACACATTCGCAAATACTTAACGCAGACTTAATTTTACCATGTACCAAGCATTTACTCGGCATCATCTACCTCATATACAAGAAGGGAGATAGGCTAGTGTGCAGCAACTACAGGGGTATTACGGTGTTGAATACCGCCTACAAGATTCTCTCCCTAGTAATAAAAGATAGACTTGTCCCATTCATTGAAGAGATAGTTGGAAACTATCCATGAGGATTCCGAAACGGAAAATCAACCACTGACCAGATATTCACCATGCGGCAAATCTTGTGGAAGATGGTGGAGCAACAGCTACACTCCTACCATCTCTTGATTGATTTTAAAGCAGCATATAGCTCATTTGGAATCCCGGCCAAGCTTATCAGGCTTGTACGTATGACAATGACCAACATCACATGCCAGGTGAAGGTGGATGGAAAACTCTTAGGGCCCTTTGCTACCACCAAGGGTCTGCGCCAGGGAGACGGGCTTGCTTGCCTCCTATTCAATCTGGCGCTAAGAGGGCCATCCGAGACTCGGAGGTGGAAACTTCGGTTGGTTTGAGGCTCTCCTATGTAGCAGAAGCTTACCAAAGGATCGAGCATGCGGCACTGAACCTCGGGTTGGAGATCAACGAGGCAAAAACCAAAATGATGGTGGCGCCACCAGCGGCCCTGCTAACAAACACTGATCTACGCAGGGGTGATGTACAGATAGGTGATCGCACCTTCGAAGTCGTCCAAAACTTCACGTATCTGGAGTCAAAAGTCAGCACCGACAACAACATAGACGTTGAGTTGCGCGCAAGGGTGCTGGCTGCCAACCGGTCATACTACAGCCTGAGGAAACTTCTCCACTCAAAGCACCTGTCGCGACGGACGAAGCTGGGACTGTACAAAACCTTTATAGTCCCAGTACTCACATACGCCTCTGAGACATGGACTCTGTCCAAAACTGACGAAACCCTCTTAGCCGCGTTCGAGAGGAAGATGCTCAGAAGGATTTTTGGCCCCGTATGTGTGGCAGGACAACAGAGGAGCCGCTACAATGACGAGCTCTACGAGCTGTACGGTGATCTCACCATTGTGCAGCGAATTATGCTCGCCAGGCTCCGGTGGGCTGGTCATGTCATGAGAATGGCACCGGACGACCCAGCCCGTAAAGTCCTTTTAGGCCGTCCACATGGACAGAGGAGGCGTGGTAGGCCCAAACTGAGATGGAGTGATGGCGTTGATGCGTCCGCCAGAACGGCCGGGATATTGGATTGGCAGACGACGGTGCAAGACCGTGAGCGGTATCGAGGATTGTTGCATGTACAGCAGTTGCCGTTAAATGTTGTCTGTAAGACTCAAATTTTTATTAGATCAAATTTTTAGCTCTAAGTCACATAGTTTTGTCACCCACAGAAGTATTTTTGACTCTGAATACAACGAATTCAAATTATTTTAATAAAGCATACAATTTTGTGATAAGTTTTTAAACATTCTCAAATGCAAAGACAAGGTGGTTCACGCTCGGGGAGAAAAGTGAAAATTCATTCACTGGACACTGGTGTGATAGCAGTACGACCTGTGGTGCATAATTTACTATCAGAAGCACAACGTATCGTATCCTACCGATTGGAAAGACATCGTTTTGAAAGCGGCAACTGTATGGGTAGTTTTCGTTGTGCGCTAAGAACGCGAACTACCAAGTTTTTCGAGTCACCTTTCTGATGACTAAGAAGTTGTAGCATTTTCCCATATAGAACGAGCAGAAGTTGGAGAGCGTGACAGACAAAACGAGTAAAGGTCTCGGTTGCGTTTCTCCGGTATGTACGCTCATTTGTGTTGGAAATGGAAGGTTGGAAAGGGGTGTCGGTCGATGTCCTCGCTTTATCAACATTTGGCATTCAGTTCAGTTAACAGACTATCGGACTATCGGGAACAAACGCAATTGAAGGCGATGTGCAAAATATTCAATTGATTGTTGATTGATTTGACCGACCCATTTTTATCAATGTTTCATGATATTGATTCCCTATATTGATTGGAATATTCTTGCCTGAAGCCAGTAAATATGAGTTTCTTTTTATGTGACAAATAATACGTTTATTCCTGGCTGCGTCCAGCTAAGTAGTTATGTGCCACCAAATATTTCAGTATATAAATCATTACAATACAACTACAGAACAAACACCACAGCCTCTAACATAACATTGCTTAGTGGGGTTGATGGGTGGCAGCGTTAAAGTATGGCATATCCTCTATCCAAACAAAACGGTCAAACGAAAAGATGTGAACTGCAAGATTAGAAACAAGATTGCATTGCAAAAAAGGGAAACCAGTGGCACAGCGAGGTGGAAAAGCCGAGAAACATAAACACGGCCGCTACGCTGTCACGATGGCGTGCAGCTGCATCGGCAGTCCAGTTTTCCAACACCGTGGCCATATCTTCGGGCGTTGCTAACGGTGCAGACCATGCGCTCCTTGCGTTTCCCCAAACGTCATCTATCTTTCCCTCCCCTTCACCCTCCCCAAACCCTAACCGATCCACCATGGGTCAGGCGGGTAAGATATAAGATAGAGAGTTCGCGTAGGTCACCCGACGGCTTGGGTCTCCTACTTTATTTAGTTTCATGTGTTCGGGAGCGTCAGCGTGTCTTTTGGTGGGGGAATCGGCTCGCCTGTTACTGCTGTGCAAATGCATACATCACACGGCGCGATGGTGTAAGTTATTACGCCGAAAAAGCAACGCAGTTCTCGACGCGAAACCAACAACAGCGACAGTGGCGAGGGAACGAACAATTGCATCCTCATCCTCCAAACGGATAAGAATACTAATATTTTAAAGATCTCATAACGCGCGATAATGGGCGCGATGTGAATGATGGCACCATTTGCAATCTGTGATGATCCTCCCGAGCTCCAAAACTGTACCACAAAAGGGCCACCAGCCAGCTTCCCGGGCGATCAAATTTCATGCTCACGCAGTCCAGCGCAGTTCAGGTCGGCTTGGGCTACCGCCGAAAAGGGAAAGGTTGGCCAGTTGACTTCTAACATTTAAAAATGTTTCAAAACGAAATGTGCAAAACGGCAGCAACGCAACCACAACAAAGCACAATGGTTGCACCACCAAAGTGCCCCACCCCGACCTGGTGAAGGAAGCGGCAGGACTAGCGTAGCATGTTTCGATGGGGGGAGCATTTTATTGCAAAGCCCCAATAGTCCACCCAGCGTGCGGTTGTGGCTTTACCTGCGCAACGTCGCTATCTATACATGTTACAGCCAAGATGTGTTCGGCTGTGTGTTGTCAGGTGGGGCAACGAATCAGGGTAGGGAGAGTGGATTGATCGGA
>KZ062749.1:66552-110930 GCA_002091835.1 Anopheles maculatus
GTTGGCGGGGGAGTTCGGGTGAAGGGAGTGAGGTATGCGTGGTAGGCAAATTAGGTTTACACGGTTTACCGTACTGGGCTCTAATGGTAGATAATGCGATATTGCGAGGCATTACCATAGTTAGTGGAGCGGTAAAATTTAGCCAACAATTAATAGCCGCAAATAGGATTTACGTGTGCAAATGAGATAACACAAACGAGACAGTCGATGTGCGTACGGATAGGTTGTTAAGCTTATCTCAATTTTCCTTGTTTGTATTGCGTTATGCAGTATTTATTTAAATATCTCTTACTCTAAGAAACTTCGTGCTTCCAGTAAGTTTTTGTTGTGTATGGAAAATTATTGCATACAGTTTTTCCTCCGAAAATTTTGTCCCTTTTCATATCGAGTTCCTAAACTTTACTTTGCTTCCAAACTAAATCATCCACAACTGTTAAGCGCTTCAATATTCACGCGGTTTCATATTACTTTAGAAGTCGTCGATACCGTTCACGCTGTATGTAGTGTATTCGTCTGCCAATTCAAGGTAAAAAATTATCTAAAGGATACATCAACGCTATAACTTCATCGCAACTTGGTTCTACCGTACCTAATATGTTAAAGTTAATAGCCTTTAACGACTATGCGGGATGAGTTTTACGACGTAATGCTCATTAAGATTTCTAGATTAACGCTAGTGACACTAATTCTCTGCATACTTGACCAACAAAATGTTTGTTATCTTGGAAATCCATCCATGAATCCTCAAAGATTCATGAATCCTCAAAGATTCATCCTAGGTCGATCCGCCACTCGTTCACTCAATTCATAGATCATAAATATTTGAGGATTAATGAATCTTTGAGGACTCATTAATCTTTGAGGATTCATTAATCTTTGGGGATTCATGAATCTTTGGAGAATTATGCATCTTTCGGGATTCATGAATCTTTATAATAGAAATTCAAAGTCATTCATTCAGTTCAAAGATTCATTCAGCTTCATGAATCTGAATCAGATTTACCCAACACTAGTTAATAGATAAAACCTATTGTTTTTTTTTACAACAGCTGTTTTACCGTATCTGAAAGGTTTTCAGGAGTACCTCCATAGAGCACCTAAGAACCTACTGACTTAGGATCTAAGTACTGTTTGTGTTACTAATAACCAATTTTGATGTTTTTAATCTGAATTGACCATGCTCTGCCATGCACAATAGCTACAACTCATGCAGCTGAACTGAAATTTGAAAGTCATGAAGATATTTTGCAGAAAACTTCTAAAATTAGTCTAGAAAACATTGTAAGTGGTTGTCATTGAAGGTAACGGATCACCTGTAGCACAATATATTGCAGCGGAAAGACAACCCATTATTGAAGAACTAAAGTTTGAAAGCATAGAACGGAGAGTATCCAAAAGCTTAGACGGCACCTCAAATCTCGATCGAACCGTCTTCCCGTACACAGGGCTGACCATCCAGCTAAGACTTCTCAATCAATGACATCTTTACTTTTTGTATTTTTAGAATAATGTTCTTTATTTTTATTTATTTATTTATTTTCCATTATGACGGCTGGAAGCCGTATATTCATGTTCTTTATTTTTGTTGGTTTCATAAACTACATATTATAATCTCAATTTCTTTTAGTTAAACTCTGAAAACGCCGAGCTTCTTGTTATATGTCGACGGTATCATACAAATGACCCTATTATCAGATTATCATTCCACATTTTAGTGAGTTTATTATGGTTTTTTTGATGTCTCTCTTTATTTTATTACGGTGGACGCTTCGAAATTAGAATTGAGATACCGTCGGATTGCTGTTCTATTCTTTTCCGTTCACATTAAATCGAAAAAAAATAAATAAATGCCATTCGGCTTGTCATCGGTTCAAAGCAAAATCGGTTCACAATCATGAGTATTTTCAAAAGTTTTATGGCTTAAGTTACGTCCACATCCCTGTGCATCGAAGCACCTCGCAAACTGCCCTGGTGGAGCTCGGTTTTATGGGTATTTAAATAGAAATCGAGTCGATTTCGTTTTCCTATCTGTACTTTAGCGATTCGTTTTTTATAGTGTGCTTGTTTTTTTTATGTGTGCAAATTGTCGATAATAGGGGTAATAAGTGGAGAAAACAAATCTCCCCCCGGGCCCGGGACAAGCATACACACGCGCAAGAGCACGGAATTATATCGTTGGGTACAAGAATTTGGTTCTCTTCGCTATAAATGTCATCGATGCAGCACGCTGCACTTTACTGCCAAAAGCTTTAAATTCAAATTTTATTTACTTTTTATGGGTTTCCATAACTCGTATAGCTTGGTGAGCTGGTTTTCTACAATCAATCCTTTTGCTTGGCCTCCCTGTCCCATTATTCACAATTGTTGCTCTCTTGAGCCGTGTGTCGAACGCGGGCACAGGTCCTGGCTGACGATCATAAAAATGGCGGATAAGAATTTTACGATCCATTTGAGACACCTACATCGCGCCTCGGTGTGCATCTCGCTAGCACAGGAATAGAATGTTTGGTACAGCTTTTCATCTTCATTCTATCAGAAGATCTGTTTCTGTTTTCACAGTTTAGTGTTTGTTTGCGTTATTGTTTTGCTTGCTTTCTGAGTGCAAGTGCACCCTGTTCCAAGAAGTTCAAGCAACCAATGGGAAGTGAGGTTACGGCAACCAGTATTTTTTTTACGACCGATTAATGAAATTGCTCCGGCATATTGATATAGGCAATGCCGGCTGGGCGAATCAGCATCGGCTCCAAGCGGTTACCAGCAACACCAGCACGAGGAATGGATGCTGGAAGATGTGAAGTTGGTCTATAAAAACCAAATAAAAAAAACCTATTACGGTGGATGTATAGGAGGTAGATCAATTAAATGAATGCATTTCTTAATACTACGGACACGTAGTATGCGTAGATGACTCCAGTAGTGTCATCCGTGTTATGCAGGTAGCGCGACCAAGGAAAGAAAAGGATTAAACTCACCACGCACGATGATGCAAATTTTAGTCGCGCTCGGCTGCTGTTTGCCGATGGATTGTATCGTTCGTTCGGACCAAACAGATTGTTGTTGTTTGTAGAGTTTGAGAGACTTTGGGTCTCTTGGACCTCTTTCGTCTCTGACCAAACAGATTGATTAAACAATATATTCGCAAGTTAGTGTTGTGTTCAGAAATGTTAACAGTTGCAATCAAAAGTGACGTACGTGATACTTTAAATTGTGCAAAAAGTTTTTGGAAAGCGTCCAGGTAGGCTAGAGCAAATCGGACTATGAATTCTAGCAGCAGGGTTCCCACCATCATAGGACACCCAACATCAAGCAATCAAGATAAAAAGTGCATCCATCAACCGCAGCATCCATCAACCTAATAACGCAACAGCGAATGACAAACAGAAATCGTCCCCGTGGAGGTTGTCGATGGTTGTGCAATCCGTCGGCGGGGAAAGTTGCCCTTTAATTTACCACAACACATCAACACACCCCACCCAGGGTTGAACTTTGTTCGGTGTGTGCGTGTTTTGCTTTACTACTCTGCCGACCCTAGCACCGGTCAGAACAATTTTCTATTCTTACTGCTACGGTCCACCTTGGTAGACGTTCCGTTACGCGCGGTTCTCACGGGACTCTGCTGTAGGGTGCAGTTTTGCCTTCCGTAAGGACATAGCTGTACGTGTTCGGGTGATTATCCTTAGTTTCAAGTTTATCTCTTTATTCGCTTACTTTAAAGAAGATTGCACCGACCGAAACCCACTTCTTGGAGCGTGCTGTTGGTGGACGTTAATGGGATTGATTGCATCTTCAGTTTTTGTCCAGGACATTGCAAGAGACTACGCTACGCAGGCAGTCTTGGGTTACCGTGTGAAGAGCAGGAGCTAATTTTTGTCATTATGGCAACACTAAAGTGAGCGATGTTTAACAATTTCGTAAAAAAAAAAGTCAGAAGAGAAACTCTGGTTATTTTTTCTACTGATTGTGTACTGGTGGTGTACTTTATGTATGCTTTACTGTACTTGCAGCGTTATTTTAAACCTCAAAATGACCTTATAGCTGACTTATAGCTTATATGGTTTATCAATATTTCTAGTAAGTTGAAGCAGGCCCCAAAGAAACCCAAAGAAAAACGGTTTAAAATACTCATAATGAACAAAGATAGCAAACGTTTAGAGTATTGTTCAAGAAAATGCGCAATTTTCATCGCCTTCAAATCCTGGTAAGGTTGCAGTAGGTAGAAAAAGGAGAACTGAACTTGAACCTATAGCAAGAGTGATGGATACATTAACAAAACTATTGTCGTCCAACTGTTAGTATATCGAAATGAAGTTGCGAGTCATTGATACTATGGGGTTCATTAGAACAATGTTCAGTTTTTCAAACACCTCTACTTTAATTTTCCATTTTTTTAAATTTAAAATCTGAAGAATGGTATCAATTTTTAGATGTTCATGCTACAACGTGTATGGGTAGGGAGCATTATCCTCAAACCCGTTTATTCTATCATTCTAGCACTGCAGCATAGACACCAAGCAATAGAATTATAGTCGTTAAATGACTTATCTGAATGGTGGGCGAAAAAAATACGAAGTTTAAAGTCCGTCACATTCAACTATTCACAAAGTTATGTTAAATATCGAATTATCAAAAAGGATGTAAGCAATTAATTCGTCGAATATGTCAATGTGCATAGTACAGGTATTCTCCGATATACGCTGTCAATGCGGACCGGAGGCAACCGCGTATCTCGGATATTCGCGTATAACGAATTCTTGGTGACATTTCGTGACAAACCACAGCGTATCAGAGTCGAACCAAAACATACAATATAAACAACAATAACATTATGTTAATAACACTTAGATAAACTTTAGAACTAATTTATGTTTACAAAACCATCCAACACTCGCTTTAAACGAACACTCGCTTTAATTCATTTTGTTATTAATAGTCGAAGCCATTTTAGTTATATTTTAGCGTGTAAAATTGTTGCTAAAGCTAGATTGAAAAGTTTTACGACAGGCTTTAAAGAAAAATTCTTTGAAATTGTTTCTTCTGTTCTTCTGTTCAAGTTGTGTGTTATTCAATTTATACTAGCATGCTGAATATTTCATGAAATGCAGTGGCGGGTTAAACAGTGGGCTAGGACTAGGAAGCCGCCTAGGGCCCCGAAAAACGAAGGTCGGAATGCCAGACCTAACCCCCCCCGCTCACGTACTTAGAAAGAATACCCTGGGATGTTGAGAGAAATTGAATTGTGGGGGCCCAAACCTGTGTGCCGCATAGGGCTTCGAAGGACCTAAATCCGCCATTGATTACATGCAAACTCATACTGGAAGTATGACAAAATTCGCGCAAAAATCGCGTATTTCGAGTATGGCGTATATCGGGTAGTACCAGTACATACAATTTCTTCTCATTCTTCTTCTTCTTCTTCTTCTTTGACACTACATCCTCGGAAAGTCTTCACATGTTATTTCCAGCTTTAAATTGCTAGTAGATAGATAGTCAGTCTGTAATTACCCAGAACGGTCAAACTGTCTTGCAGATATGAAGACATGTAGCCAATGTCTTTGTTTGTGATATACCAATAATTGTACTGAAGCACTGAAGTTCGGGTTTTATATATCACAACACTTTATTGATCACTCAGATCTACGATCGAGAAGAACAGTTCTTAAGTAACGATCCTCCAGCAACACTTGCTGTCCGAACTAGACTGACTTGTTGGACTTGGTTCTTTAATTTATATCCTTTTCCAGGGACTGATCGTGACAATAACTTAAAGGAAATTTCCATTCTTGTGCCTGATCCTTTTGTTTATCTTTATTTCTGATTGGTCCAAACTATGGAAAATTCCTATTGCCATTTGATATAATTGTGTGTCCTATTTCTGATTGGTTGTTGACGATGGCTCGTGTAAGGTATTAGTTTTCTATCTAGACATTCCTTTGGATTTCATGGATATTAAGTCTGTGCGTGAATAATCATGATTCGACCATCATTGCACATGTTTCCTGGATTCTGACCTTGAGCAATGAACGTGTCTTAACTCGTCTGTGGACCTCAAACAGAACGTGTGAACTAAACGTGACTTATTCGGTGTGTGTTTATGATTTCGCAACATGACGTATTGTTATTGTTACTATGTATGACTTGTGTGCAAATTAATGATTCAGTTCTAAATGTTCTTACTTGAGTTAATGCAATATTTAATGCTTTTATGCAATGTTCTAAAGTAATTCAAACTTGTTTTCAATCCAGTTTGGTTTGATATGCTACAAGTCGAAACTATGCCCCATACTGTCGGTTATTCAGTATACTAGACGAAATAACTGCAATACATCTGCAGTAATGAACAGGTAGAACGGGACCAAAAACATTTCAAAATAACGCCTCTTCCGTAAAAACAGACTTTGAATTGTCCACTTCATCTTGAGCAGTGTCCAGCAATAGCTGGAATAATACTAGTTTATCTTGGCAAATTCGGCAAATGAGCAAACATGCAAGATAATTGTCGAAGATTGTTGTATTGATTGAAGACGAAGATGATTATTAATGTATTTATATATTTAGATCTGAAATATCAAATATCTAATATTCTCTTTTACCTTTTTTACTTCACTCCAGGTATGCACCAACCATGACCAGATGTATCGCAATATAAACGTTACCGAGACACCGGAGATCGCGAGTAAGGTTTAACGAAAGCAGTTCAACACAAGTAAGATGCTCACCGCTAAATAGTGACATGTTTGGTACGAAATAAGCTGGCGTTCGGCTCTAATCGATCGGTTACACCATCCAACCGCGAGCAGCCGGTGGGAAAACTGGGCCAATCTGTGGAAACGAGTCGCACTCGGGCCGAAACCAGTTACGATGGGTAACACGCATCGCACATCGGCAGAAATAGTAATGCCCGGCACACTAATCAATTCGTACGCATGGCCACCAACTTCCGGTACCGCTTTTCTTGGTCATTTTTTTGCTGCCGTTGCGGTGATGAGTGCCAGTTGTCGTTGGCACGCACGTTGGTGACAGAGATTCCGAAGATTCCGAAGCACAACGGTGTCCGTGGAGAGGGCTGACATGTTCGGTGGCGTGAGAATTGGCGTACACGATGGTTGGAATTGTGAAACCACAGGCTTCGGTCCGGTCCAACGACTCGGTTGTTTGCAGAACGGTACCGGCATCTTGCTGACGATAAGAGTGCGCTTGTCATCGTTGCGATTTTGACGAACATCGGTGGAACTGGTTCTCCCGCATCAACGTTGCACGCACTTGTCGCTATCGTTTGCTTGCGACACATTTTCCCATGCTGGTTACGTTTAACTGGGGGAAAATGGAGAGAGAGAGAGAAAAATAGAGGAAACAAAGACAGAGTCAAAACTGTTACATAATTTTTGAAGTTATGGACAGTTATGGCCTACATTTAAAATACAAAGTCTAATAGGGGAATCAAGCCGGCGTTTAAGGAGTGCGCGTGAAGAACTGTTTTAAAGATTCTTCACCACCGAAAAGCGGATCAATACATAATATGTCATTTACTCCAGTTTTTTGTAGGGCGTTGAATTCAAATTCCCGTTTTTCAAATACTTCGAGTTTGACGAAAACGAGTGATTGGACTTTACATTGACTACATGCGGTTTGCTTGCACTAATCAGTGCTAAAGTAAGTGACAGTTCCTGTATGTAAGACACTCTCGTCTTGCATCCAATAGTGTCATCACATGCCTTTTTCTTTCTCTCTGTTTCCCTTCGATCGCTTTACTGTTTCTAGATCAAATTGCCATTTGCCGTCGCTAAACCCTTTTCCAACGATTTGCCCAAGGTTTGCCGACATCAGCACGTTGCCTGACTGGCAAACGCAAACCTATAAACTATTTTCCCATGTTTTCTTTTCACCTTCCATCGTACCATCCGTCCCCTTATTGCTACTGCTGTTTGCGTCCCTTGTCCCTCCAGACATTAGATCGCCTGCTAACAACAGTTTGCTCCAAAAAAGCTGTAAAGTCAATCGATCCAAGCCATTCGTTGAGGGTCTCTAAACCGTGGACCTATTTTTGCTTCCGGGACTGGAAACCAGAATCGTGACTAACCTATAGCTCCCCTGTCTCCACTGGACCTCCGGTTCGCTCTCCATTCTATTTCCCGCTCAGCCGCTCAGCGGAACAGTTCCAGGCCGAAGGGTTGGTCACGGATCGCCATCCCCGGCACCACACCCACACCCGGTTGACCTTATGTACGTTGGTGCACTTTGATTTTTCCCTTTTCTTCTCGCCGTGTCACGCTGTGGTCTCTCGGTCCCTCCGATTTCCACCCTCCGGTGCACTAGTTTTTTTTTTTTTGTCGGCCAAATGTGGATGGGAAATTTTGTTCAAGCCAAAAACATTTGGAAATCCACCTCAGCTGAACATCCCGCTGCATGCAGCATCACACAGAGTCATGCCAGAGACCGCGAGAACCTACTTTCGTTGCTCCGTTTGCTTGGGAAGGATCCTGCTCAGCGTCTGTCTCGCATTCTGCACTGTGAATCGCCCTGCGTTTGTGCCGGCTGTAAGCGACTTCGACACCATAGTTAGTCGTGGTGGTACCACCGGACAGATGCGGCTAATCTCTAACCTTTTGCAACGCGGGCGTGGGTCTAGCAGACCTTCGTTTGCGCTCGACGCCACTAAGATCTAGGGAGGGTGCAAACGACTGTCATAAATCTCGGTACGCCTTCCCATTCCTGTCGATCGTATGTCATTTATTTTGCTTTATTCCTTCGATTTTGATCTCCCCTGGTGCTACTGGTTCGAGCAGCTTGATGCTTCCAGCCGGACTGCGTACTCGCACGCGGAAAGGGCACACGGTAAGATTTTACTATTAGGATCGCCCCATAAACATAACGCCGTCCTTGCCACTTCATCCGGTTCAGCTGGCTTCACAGTCAGGAAGCGTTTGCTGAAAGAAGGTTAACGAGTGATTATTTTTCTCCTTTTTTCGTTACTGTTCGCCTTATGTATGCGTACTGTTTTCTATCATCGGTAGATGGACGTGAAGTAGTGAAGAATGGCGATGAGACTTTAAGTTAGAGTGTTTCGATTAGAATCGGGGAGAAGTATTTTCGAACGAGAAAAAAATCTATTTTAATATCTTTAAGACAATACATTTTAGCAACAAAACTGTGTGAAGATGATTAGAATCCTAAAAAGTTCTGAACTTAACACACAGCAAAGTCTTTTCAACAAATTGCGGCGTGAAACAAGTCTCTCAGATATCAAAAATTCGTTCAACGATCTTGAAACCAGCTTTTTGGATTTAGGAATTTGGAAACAAGTAGTAAAATCAAATTCATTCCTCACTACTCAATTTAACAAAAATAAATAAATCATCACCGTAGATCTAAAACTGCTGTTTCCGGTTGCTCGACCGACCACTCGAACGTGTTTGACGAAGATTAATAGATCAAAACCCTCCAATCACCTTCACAGTGACAACACACCCCTCCACCAGCCGCAAAACACAGATGAAGCCTCCCTTGGCCTTTAACCGGTCCCAAAACGTCCTCGGCCAAAGGATTTGCAGATCAGTCTGAGTCCCGTTTGGCATCATCTATTCTATTCCCACGGTACGCAAATGTCCGGTAGTGCGAGCGTTTTTTTTTTTGTTTGTTTGCTACCGCCTGTCCGTGGAATATGTTAGCGCTTTATGGCATACTGCAATTATACCATTTGCCCACTTTACGCGTGACATGACGGGTGCACCGCAGTTGATGTGAAGTGGCCGTAAAAGCGCAGATTTGCGTACCGGAGGCCGGGTGTTGTTTGTTTTTATTGTACGACGATCATCGCATTGTCCGCGGTTAAACCCTTACCGATGACAGACGGCGAACCGAACCGCGACACGGTAAGCTGTCATCACGTAGCGAGCGTTCTTTTTTTTTACGTGCTGGCAGGATACGTTGCACGGAAGGTGCTGGTCGCTGCAAAACGGTCATGTACTGCTGGGTGGAGTAATAAAGTTAATTAACATATGAATCAAACCTCCTCACTGTGTCTTGAAGTATGCCTGTACGTTAGAAAATACATTCTACAGCAGCGCTCGGTAGAATGGGTTGATTGAATAATTTAATAACTTCAATGCCGGCACAAAGTCGGTAGTCACAAAAAAAGAGACATCAGCATTTCATTGCAAACGGAGAATGTTTCTTGCAGTGTATCGTATCTTTATACGCAATACAGTCATCATGAAGTCATCATAAAACTAATCGAGACATAGGTGCATGAAATGAAATGTTCCCATCGTTAAACGCACTCAGATTAAAGGAACCGTTTTGTTATGTTTGCGAATAAACTTGCTTTTATTGGCAAAATCTTGACACTTGTTAATACAATGCAATCGCCCTGTATTGTCCTGTTGTTGGATACGTCTTGCTTTGTGAGAATCATCCAGAATCAGTTCCTTTACGATAGGTCGTTCTTTTTTTTATTCTAGTAGAACGGCCTGGCCGTATTGCTTATTCTAAATTATATATAAGGAGCTTATTCTAAATTATATAAAAAAAATTCACATAGGTTGGGAGACATTTCCTCCTCCGAACCGTGAAAGGGCACCTTATCCCGGGTGTACTCGGTTGTTATGATGCAAGGTGTTCCGTCATCCTAATTCGAGGGTCCGTTCATAGCTGTAGTCGGACGATTCGTTGTCAGGTGTTCCACAATCCGTATGCGAGGTCCAGATTCCAGCGAGGGTCTTTATCGTAGTCCATGACTCGAGCGGGTTCTAGAGCTTGGAGCTCTATGTGAGGCCTTCCTGTTCTTCTCGCTACCTTGCCTGTCGCATGCTTTGGTCGGTGTAACTTCTTCTGTGCCGTACCATACCCCCGCACAAACCGTACACAATCTCATTCGTCCAATCATTCATCCATTCATACAAGCGAGGTACAACACATATAATAGACAGACAAACAGTAGGAGAACAGTAGGAGAAAGGAGAGGCCATTCGCTCGGCAAAGAACAAAGATTACCCTCAGATAAGCCTCGTCTTCGTCTCCCAGCAAATCCCGAATAGGAACCTCAGGCATCCTTCCAATGCCCTCAACTGCGTCGAGATATTCGGAAGGATTTCTCAAACAACGAGCTTCTTCTTCTTCTTCCTTAGCTCTACAACCTCGTGAGATCTTGGCCTGCTATTGCTAGCTCTCTATGACTTAGTTTTACCCGTAGCTGGATAGTCAGTCCTGCGTACGGGGAGGCGGTCCGCCGGGTTTCGAACCCCGGTCCTGCCGTGTGAAGACCGGCGCCGTTATCGTATACACCACAGGGCCGCCCCTACGCGAGCTTCTTCTTTCGTGGCCTGCTCCTAGGGAGCACGTCTAATAGACATGACCTGGTGACGCGAGCTTAAGACCTTTAACATTTCATTCACAAAGTAGTCTGGGCTCTTAATAGCCTTATAGGTCGTTCTTAAGAAGTAGGAATTCTTAAAATCCTGGAAACCTTCAGAAGAAGCAATATCCTAGTCAAAGCTTTCGATAAAGATTTCTGCAGTAGACAAAAGAGTCTTTGACGGTATCGACACAATTACCTTACAATGCGTAACCTATGGTAGGTCTTCAATCGGAGTACACACTAAAAGATATTCGGGGTTTAGTATTGGGTAGTTAGCACGAGAGTTACATAGGAACCATCAACTCTCCTAACCGAGGTTTCTGAGCAATATCTTTTATTTCAAAAAGTTATTGTTGAACTTCAGACGGCACTGTGGCATACTTAGTGGCAGTGCAAGTTGCTAATATGACTCGGCCTCGTACGCAGGACTGATTATCCAGCTTACGAGGAGTATAGGAAGTCAACGATACCTACAATGAAAGAATTTTACCGCAAGAGGTTGCAAGAGCTAAGAAGGAAAATTTGCACTTACTATTTGTCATTAGCTTGAAACTCTGCCTTCACAACAAAAGTTCGAAGTATTCTACGGCGCACTTTAGCTGCTAGGGAGACCACCACGCTCCCTCTGATAGAGAAACTTATATTTCATATTATAAATACTCTAGAGAGCAATGTTTGGTAAATAATTGTAACTTCGAAACACTGTACTTGTAAAAAAGCAGGTAGGAATCTCTAGTACTTTGCAATAAAAATTTAGTTTTCGGTAAATATTGTCCAAGAAAGCCTGAGACATCCTGCAAGAGATTTGACCAAAAACTATTGTAATCTGCTTTTATTTTCCGTCCGGATGTTGTCCGCAAGGTTGTCTTAACATTGGGGTGCATTGAGGGTTCAGTTAGGTAACTGGCATTGTAGCCAACATTTGTTTTCTGTCAAAAATCAGAACATAAAATAAGTTATCGAAAACCATCACAGAGGTAGTCAGATTAAAAAAAATGGAGGACATAATTAAGCATTGTTATGCACTGCTCACTTCAGATATAAGACTTGAACAGATGTGAAGCTCTTACAACAATTCAAGAAATGCTTCACACAGTGTTCTTCGCGATCGCAATGTCCTATTCTTGAGATTGAGAAAATTCTTTCTAGCTGTCGTTTGTTTGTTGCTGCACAATCCCACAGTCCATCAGGCGGTCAAGATCCCAATCGTATCGGCTGACACCCGGACGACACTGCGGAACAGACGATGATGAAGAGTCCCATCCACACCAAGCAGTTTAATCTCAGGTGGCTAATCTTGGCTACCGCTTGCACTTCCGTACAATTCCCATCCAGAACCGTTCCGTCTGTGATCGACCGTCTTCGTATCGGTGGGAAGCTTTAGGGTGCTGTTACACCTTTACGCTTAAAATTTTGACCCACCTGTCACTCCAGTGAGTGGTAAAGATAAAGAAGTTAATGGTCTTAAAATTCACCGTCGCGTTGATAACCGTCGCTCGGAGACACCGGTCTCTATTATTTAATTGACCTTTTTTCTTCTCCTTAGCTTTGTTCCTTCCGTGTTGGAAGACTTTTAATCGAGCGAAAGGGAAAATAAATTCTTTCCTCTTAATGGAAGAAGCTTTTCAGGTTTATTGTCTATTTAAATTATCATAGGACCATCGTTGGAATTG
The DNA here is from genome assembly GCA_002091835.1 of Anopheles maculatus. Lineage (NCBI taxonomy): Eukaryota > Metazoa > Arthropoda > Insecta > Diptera > Culicidae > Anopheles > Anopheles maculatus. The sequence goes on from KZ062749.1 coordinate 79,579, forward strand.
AAAATTGCGTGCAATGTTAACATCTTGCCTTTAGCACCAATTAAGTTGAAAAGAGAACGTTTAACCAGCTTTAAAGTCACCTCAAACGAGGTTGGATGTGTTTTGAAAACGGAAAAGGTTTTGTTCCATTTTCATCCAACCGGAATCACTATCGGGTTTCTATTTCCTAATTTGTTATTTTTGTGATTTTCTTTTAAGTTGAAGAAAAAACTTGCAATCACTCCAAAAAACGCGCTTCTAACGAACTCCACTTGTAGTAAGATATTCCCTATTTTATTACAACTTAATTCGGTTTTCTGGCAAATTAAAACGGGCATGATCATTTGTTTAGCCCTGCTAATTAATAAGGGTCAATGAAGCAAATGGTTTTTATTAAAATGTGCGTGACGAAAGTAAATAATAAAATTTCGCCTCACCCAGCCAAATATCTTCGTGCAAAAGCATGGACGTATGCCCGTTTTTTCTCATTTTTTTGGTGACTGAAGTCAACTGTAAGACTTTGTGAACAAAAACAAAAAACACCAACCACACTTCCACCAGCCCGAAGGTATAAGGAACTCGTCATTTGCACGCCTGGGGTATGCCTGGGTTCATCCAATCGGTGACCCCAAAAACTCAAGAACGAGAGACCGAAAGGCGGAAAGAGAATCCGTTCAGCAAGCTGGATGGAGATCGAACGAGCAAACCCCTCGGCGAGTCAAAAACCTCATAAAGAACCTTTAGGACGTACCCAGGCAAACAGCATTGCCAAAAGAGGGGAAGGGCAAAGGTTTACTGACCTCTCCTAAATGGAGAAAGACTCTGCTGCCTGCTCGTGAGAGACTCTTTTTTTCTCCGATTTGCTGGGGTCAGCAGAAAAACCCTAAGCTTGGGCCTAAAATTTTCCTTTTCCTTTATCCGTTACCGCTTTCACATTCTTGGAAAGTGTGCATTTATGAAGGAACGCTAGAGAAAGAAAATGAAAATTAACGCGTACCAGCGTACAGCACAGCAAACGGAAGGAATAAATTATCGGTTTTTGCGAAGCCCTCCTGGCGCAAGATGTTCGCTTGAAAGCTTTCGCCACACCGAAACTGCAGCAAAACCGGAGGATGGTCCTTAAAAATGTTGGGCCTGCTTAGAATATTCACCTCGCTATACTTATTTCACCTCCCGCTAACCATCACGCTGAATTAGGTACTAGCTTCCGTTACAATCTTCGTGCCTTTCGGGAAGACATCGAAGGAAGCAATGTTTTTTTGCAAAACAATGGCAGCAAATGGCCGCGACTGGGATGGACCGATTGCCGGGCCAGTGCTTCATACAGTTTTGAAAGATTATGCAATAGCCACGAAGCTAATGCGAGAACCTTTGCCACACCCTCTTCGTTCTGATAGTCAATCAACGCTAAGGTTTTAGATGAACAGCAGCTACCACAGGGACGCATAACACTCTACTAAATGCAAATTTTTCTGATCGTTCACAATTGACGCTAAGGAGGGACGCTAACACCAGGGATAGAAAGGGGATAAGAGAACTGAAGAAAATCAACTAGATGAAGTAGGAACTAGATGCTCGAAATGTAGACACTTTGCGTGGATGTGTATGGAATGTAAAATTCTTGAATAACGTTACCGTTACACGTTATGAGCGATTCATGGACTGAAATGAGTCTTACACTTTAGGATTTGTTTTGAAAAATGACTGATCAAGCAGATCATTAAGTATGAAAAGGATTCTGAGATGATTTAGTTGGTTTGATGATTACCTTCAGTTATCAACAGTTCTTGCAGTTATTGCAATGCGCATAGAGCATTCATTATCTCTATTATACAGTATTGGACAAAACATGTGCAACTCAATTCAAGCAATCGTAAAAATCATCAGGAAACCTCAATGTCTTGAATTTGAAATCTAGAAAGTTACTGGAGTTGATGGCTCAGGAGTCTAGATGTTTGGTACATGATTATTGCAACTGTAAACTGTCTACAGAAAGTTCAACGGTAGTGTTTTGCTGACAAGAGCGATTTTCAACTGGATAAAACAAGTGCAACTTCTCTCTTTCTTGGACTTATTCCTCTGGAAGTTTTTATAAAAAGGTGGAAATGGTTTTATTTGTTTAGAAAAGTATTCTTAATCGCATATGGTACATATGGTACCATAACAAAGTAAATATTGCATGATAAACATTAAAAAAGTCATTACTAATGCTTTCTTTATTTTATATGTCAGAAAACCCGAAATGGCTCCTGATAGCCTTGGATTGCAACTTCGAAAGAAAATAATCGATGATTACAAGAACGGAATGTCACAAAAACGATTTGTGACATACGTGTCACCATGAAAAAATGGACCGTTTCAAGACTGTGCTCAAAATTTAGTTTAACCGGCAAGATTTCTGGTGATAATGAAGGTGAAAGACCACGGTCCACCACGTCAAGAGAATAGCGTCTTCTCTTCGTCCCATGCATTAAGAAGGATCCTTTTAGATCTTCCTTCAAGTTGTAAACGGATTTTCAGTTATATATATCGAACCGGACAATCAGACGTCGTGCCGTTAAAGCCCAATTATTCTATCGACATCCTGCGATTCCACTTAGGAACCAGAAGAAAAGGTTCCTGTTTGCTCAATCTCATATTGGGTGGGATGTACAAAAATGGCGGACGATTCTGTTCAGTAATGAGTCAAAATTCAACATCTTCGGAAGCGACGGTATTTGCCGTGTACGTCGATCGAGACGAAAACGCTTAGATTCACGGTACTGCCAGAATACGGTGAAGCATTGTGGACGCAATGTGATGGTCTAGGGATGTTTTTCTACTAACGGTCTTGGTCCAATTCATCGCATCAATGGAATCATCCGTTTCATGTACAATAACATACTGAAAGATGTTATACTGCCTTATGCTGAAAGGAATATGCCTTTAAAATGGATATTCCAACAAAATAACGACCCCAAGCTCACCGCCAAAGTGTTCAAGCAGTGGTTTAAGGATAACCAAATAATGGTAATAGACTGGCCGTCACAATCTCCGGATCTGAACCCCATCGAGAACTTGTTGGAGATCTGCTTAATCTGCGAATTGGTCGTGAAGATGTTCGAAATGAGGATCAGTTATTTGCCCAAATACAAGACATTATTGACCATATGATCCAGTGAATGCCTCGCAGATGCAAGGCCATAATTGAAAATAAAGGATTCGTGACGAAATATACAAAGCCAAATTTGTTTTTGGTAAACGAAACGCAAAGTTGCACTTGTTTTGTCCAGGAGGAAAACATTGACTGCTTATTATTCCTGTTTTTTATGAATTTATATGCATTAATAATGATTGCTTTTGTTATAATAATCAATATAAGTACTCTTTGTATAAACTGCAACACATTTTTATCACAATTTACCCTTTATAAACTTTATATGTAGAGATTCGTCACTGGGATTGACTGGTTGCAACTGTTTTGTCCAATACTGTATATATATACCACATGGGCCGATAGTCAGTCCTTACTACGGAGGAGTGGTTGAAATGGGATTCGGATTCGGGAAAAATACTTTCGAAGATTTCGTATTAAGCTCCTTATTACTGTGATAAAGAAGTATACGATAGCAAGTTGCAAATTCGACTTCATTTTATTGTTATTAATTATCATAAAGCTCCGTTTCAATAGCAATTGACCTCCCATAGAATGTGTATAACGAGAACATGTGAATGTGATATCTAGTATTTGAACAAATCTGAACAAAAATATGCAATATTTAAACTCAAAAACTCAAAAACTAGTAAGATCGCAGATTCCATTTCATTACCAGTTCACTGAACTAAGCTACAGTATGGCTCCCTGTCGATTGGCATGAAAACAAAGCTTGACTAGTGCACTCCAAAGGTCAACGCTGATGGGCCCGATCTTACGATCCGCGATCCTTTAGATGCCTGGGTCATCGTACTGGCTGTGCGGTGTTCGAACCAATCTGAGCGTAACCCTTCGCAAGATTGTTCTACCATGTTAAGCTGGTACTGTTCTGCTGTACACAAACGTTCCCCGACTATTGATTGAAGCAGCGGGCGCGAGAGGAACAAGCACAACGGCAACGGTTGGTAGCCACACTCGAAGATCCACTCCAACAGGCACTCGGCAGAATAGATCGAACGATGCTGTTCACGGAATGTCTCTGAAGAAGCTAAAGCTCCTTCTTTGTCTTTTGCGGTCTTCCCGTCACATACACACACACACACGCTACCGTATCTCGTCTACTCCTGGATTGGTTAGCTAGTACCGCAAGCAAGACGGCCGGATGTTATGTTATGGTGGCCTCATTAACCCCGGGCCAATACATTCCGAGGTCCAATTTCCGTGGGCTCCAAAATTAATCGGCACTACCCCACGATTTCCGAACACACACATACACACCCAGCGGTCCCAGCGGATTGCAATAGGTGAATCAACCAGCTCCTGAACCAGCTGGAACGAGCTGTTTTGGTTTGGTGGGTTCGTTTAACGACAGGAAATTAGGTAGCTCCACCAGTCTACACGGATTGGAAAGGGTTACGTCAGCTTGGTGCGAAGAGTATGCGAGACCGAGAGAGAAAGAGAGCAAAAAAAAACAAAAGCCGCCCGCCAGTCTGTGATTGCAGTTGGGGAGCGCACCTTTAATTTGACACATCCCATCATCGAGCAAACGTGTCGGCATTGCTCATCATCTCGGCGGCCGTCACTCAAAATTACTGCACCGCCGTTGGACGGACACGGTTGGTACGAATTGAGTGAGCAATTTTGTGGACATGGTACGCAATTTTCGTGTCATCAGCTGATATTGGATGATAGGGGTTTCGCGTCGTGACGGTTACGGTGCGAGTTGGGCTAGTTATTAGATCATAGCCCAGATCTTTTTGGATGCCGTAAAGATAAACCTAACTATCCTTTTTTTTTTGTTAAAACGTCATGGATTAATATTATAATTTTTGACGAAAGTTTAATTGTAATTGTACGAAAAGAAAGGCGAGATGGCATATTAATTGACTAAACTCGATTTCCAGGTTGATATATCAAAATTATCATGAGTAGATCAAAAGCAACATGTCAAAACTAAACAGATGTCATATCTTCTCCTTTTTGGCTTAACGACCTGCAAGGTCATGCCGGCAGTTGGATACCAAGCAGTTGGAAAGTCAACCCAGAATACGGGGAAACGGTCCGGGTGGCATTCGATCCTCGGTCCTGCTGTGTGAAGATCGACACCGCAATCTCGGACTCCGGAACTTTCATCTTTTTAACAACACAACATCTGTCTACCTAAGACCTCAGTACTCCTGCAAATGGTTTATCTCATTTTTTGCATATAGGGTATATGGTGCCAAGATTCCAGTCATATTCTTGGCAATAATTTGGAAAATTAAGACCTAGAGTGCTCCACTGACTATCCAACTATGCGGTAACAATAGGTCTAGTAAGCCAAAATGGGCAGGCATGACCTTAGAGGTCGTTGTTAGGCCAAGAAAAGATACCTTTTTGGATTTTTTTTTCCAAAAGCTGTATCCTGATGCGGTGAACTATTTTTTCTTCTCTTCTGACCTGTGAATACTTCAATACGCATGTCCGCGTTCTACGCTGCCTTTAAATTGTGCAGTATAGTCGATAGTATAGGGCGGCCATGCAGTATAGTATAGGGCGGCCCGGTGGTAGATGCGACAGCGGCGCCGGTCTTCACACGGCAGGACCGGGGTTCAAGTCTCATCTGGGCCGTTCCCCCATAGTGAGGACTGACTATCCCACTATGCGATAACAATAAGTCTAGTAAGCCAGAAATGGTAGGCATGACCAAGAGGTCGTTAGGCCAAAAAAGAAGAAAAAGTCGAGTTGGTTTAGAGATATATGGTGTTGTCTGGACATCGCTCGATGAATTATTGAAAGAGTTATATTTGACAATTAAGTCAAGAGTTCTTTTGTACTACAATAGTAGTTTGCTGATAGTAGAGGCTCACCTAAAGCGCTTCGTATGCCTGTAGTACATGATTGTCGCATGATTCTGCATCGCATCACTAGACCTCTCAAATAGCGAATTATTTCGATGTTGGTCCCTATCTGGCTACAAGCGGCAAACATCCGAAGACATTCAGCTGGTTTTGTGGATATCCCGACGAGTGAAACTGAAACTTCCAGCTCTCGGGTTGCTCACCAGTTTACACAACAATTTTTAAATGAATCATTAAACATTAAATATAGAATTTTTGCATATGCTAGAATCCTTCAACAGAGTGTCTTATTGTATTCGAAATTCTTTTTTATCCAAATCTAAATCAAGTTTTTGAATGTGCTGGAATGATAAAGTCTTGGTTAAAAATGCAAATGCTACAAGTATATCCAAATCAATTGTCTACGGTATGATTGGTATTAAAACTTGAATGTTCTATTTCTATTTTTGATATTTATTACGAATAGTTTTTTTATTTAAACATAACATCCTTTCGGCTATGAGCAATAAGTATCGAACTGGTTGCAAACGGAACCCGAATGTGTTATTAATTAATCATTTATCACAAAACGCCTTTCCCCGTGCAACTCGCAACGAGGATCGAGAGCGCCGAGGTCGTGCCTGATGAATTATGCGTTGGTATGCTTATGCGGCTGTCACGAGCGCGCTCACGTCCTTTCCGATCCAGTTAGATCAAATGCCAGTCAGGCGGGCTCGACCATGTACCATCGCGCCACCCTTTTTGGGGGTCCAAGCCATAGTACCGGCATAAGCGTACGCAAACCATTCTCTCTTTCACGCAAACACACATCCGTTCGAGTAGTTTCGAGCAGAAGAAAAAAAAAATCAACCGACAGTAAAACGCTCTCTTTTCCTTTCCGATGGGACTGAGGCCGTGCATTATTCAAACAAAACCATCCGATAACGTTCGGTGCGCGGCGAAGTAAAGGTCGAGGACCGTAGACCTATGCCTATGCATTCGAAAACCTGAACTAACGGCAAACGCTGCATAGTTTTTGGTTGCGTTTTCCTTCGAAGATAACTCAAAATGGACGGAAGCGCTACCTCCGTTGGGGGTTTCGTTTTCTTTTTTGGCTTTATGCAGTTCAGCCAACCGTCATTAGCACGGTCCTGGCGAGCGGAGCGAAGCTGTCGACGCCGCACCCTGATGTCAGATGGAATCAATATCACCGGGGAGCCATTTGACAAATCGACACCCAAGCGAGCGTGCGCCACACCGCAGGAGGGCAGCCAAATTAAAATACGCTCTCATTTTCTCGCCGGGTAAAACAAAACAAAAACAAAACACACTCACACACACACACACAAGAAATTATCCCCGGTCCAGCAGCAAAGGCTGCCGTCAGCGTTCAGGTGGTTTATCATGGACGGATCACACTATTTAAGAGCGGCAGTGGTTGTTGGGATCTCGTCTCACACGCAAAATGTCATTCGATCGGAAATGATTATAATAATCGGCCCATCGATGACGGCACCTAAGGCTCGGGTATTGATTTGGGGATGCTTACAATCCTATGTGCATGTTAAAGGGGTTTACGGTGTTGAAATGACGATACGATATCGGGGACTAAAACACGCGGAATAGTTTATTGTCCGAGGGTTCCAGTGCTAGCCTTTTATTTTCGATGCTGTTTTATATTGAATCGAGAGCAATGCATTATTCAAACATGTCAACACGTGATAAACATTGGAAAATCGTTTATAAATTTTATGTTAATCCTGATCAGAGACTGATGATTTTATGTTAATTGATGGTAATGATAGAACATTCCCAAAACATTATTAAATATTACCAATTTACTACTTCAAAATTATCTGGGACTACAGCTAAGCTAAAGCTAAAAAGCCAAAACTAGCAGGCCGAGACTCGAGATTATAGTGTTAAAGAAGAAGAAGTAGACTTTTAGGCTTTAACCACTTGACTTATTTGTTTATGAGTAACGACCTGACCTGTATTGCTAAAAATCATGTAAGCTTTATCTCTAAAAGAAGGATATTTTATTTCTAGAACTGTTTAGACATTTTTCAGACGTTTTATTCTATTTCTGCTATAGTAAGTTGAGATAGATTTTATACAGTTTCCATGTTTGGATAGTTGGCTATACCTAACACGAGAGCAGAATGCTTAGTTAGTTACTTATCAGTGCCGTCTCTCCAGTTCAATTTGGGCCTACCGCACCTCCTCTGTTCGTGAGGACTACCTGAAAGGACTTTACGCGCTGGGTCATCCGGTGCCATTCTCATGCCGTGAACAACCCACAAGAGCTTGGAAGCTAGTCTTATTAGTAATACAATAGTGTTTTCAGTTAGTACAGCTGACCGAGTTCGTCATTTGAACTGCTTCTACACCACTGTTCTACTTCACAAATGTGTCTATAACTCATTCTGAGCAGCTTTAACTTGAACATCTTCTTCTTTACTGGATCTAAAACCTTGAGAGGTCTTGGCCTGTCATTACTAGCTTCCCTTAAGTTTTTTTTTATCTGGATAGTCGGTCCGGACGGGATTCGAAATAAGATCCTGCCGTGAGAAGACCGGCACTACTGCTGCTAGAGGTACCACCACTGGAAAAATCTTCAGTTTTAGATAGAATCCATGTCGCTCAGGCATATGGACTGGGAGAATTTGGGTCTTTAAGATTTCATTCGCTTCTCCGTTTGTGAATATCGAGTAGACAAGTTGACACTATTTATATTGATTTTAGAGCTGCCTTCGATAGCATTCCTCATAGCCTGCTTATTGGAAAACTTAAAAAACTTGGATTTGAAGACCCACTGCTAACATGGTTCTCGTCTTTCTTGTCTAATCGTCTCTATCGAGTCAGAGTTGGTAATTCTCTCTCTCCAATAAATTCATCGGTCTGTCTGGTGTGCCACAAGGAAGTGTCCTCGGTCCCCTTTTATTTATTCTATTTAGAAATGATTGTACCAATATTTTACCACATAATGGACACCTGCTATACGCAGACGACATAAAACTGTTTCTTCCAATATCCTCGACCAATGATATATGTATACTTCAATGTTATCTTGACTCTTTCTCCTCATGGTGTGGATCAAATGGTTTCGATGCACGCATAAATGCTACTCAATTTCCTTCGGGCGCCCCTATGCAAGGAAAATTGCCACAAATTACCTTCTATCAAACTGTCCTATACAACGTATGTCTTTTGTTAAAGATCTAGGTGTATGTCTTGACGAATCTCTGTTATTTAAGGGGCAGATTAGAGTAGTTATAGCTAAAGCATGTAAAATTCTAGGTATTATAAGTCATCTGTCTGTGGATATTTATGATCCTCTTTGTCTTAAGGCCCTATATTGCTGTTGGGTTAGATCTACTATTGAATATGCATCTGTGATCTGGGCCCCCACTGGTATTACTGCCTTACAACGAATTGTGAGCATTGACAGAAAGTTTACCCGGAATGGCAATCGGCTCTCTAATTCGGCATTCTAAAGACCCTATGCCTCCATATCCAGTGCGTTACCGTATGCTGGGTCTTGTGAACCAAGAGTCCCGCTTCGCACATGCGCAGACGATTTTCATTGCTAACATCCTATCCAATAATATTGATGCACCTTCCCTACTATCCTCCCTAAACCTATATGTCCCTTGTCATCGTCTCCGGTGTCGTCCCCCTCTGTTTACACCGGTGCGTGTTACGTCTTTTGGTCAGAATGATCCGTATCTCCGAGCGATGAAATCTTGATGAGTTAAACCATATTGTGTTAAACCGACACTTTTTAAATATATAATCTGGGCCGTTCCCCATAGTGAGGACTGACTATCCAACTATGCGGTAACTATGCGGCATGATCTAAGAGGTCGTTAGGCCAAGAAAGAAGAAGAATATAATTACATAATTATGGACTATAAGAAGCATCGTAAGCTGAAGCTTCTGAAAGAGATATTATGTTTGTTCGTCACTGAACGTATAAGGAACAGTCTTTATTAAACTTACAAATAGTTTTAATATGTATTTATGTATTTATATGTATCTCTGTTTCAACTCTCGCCTTTAAATTCCGCTTAAACATTTATAAATATAAGAAGAAAAAAACCTTGTCGTTTGAAAGTCTGTTCGATGCGTTCGACCCTCCTGCTAGAATATATGGAAATCAATGTCACCTACATACACCGCCGGCACTTAACAACCCTCGTCAACGAACGCCAAACTCCGACTCGGAAATTTCGCCCACATGCATTAATGTCCGAGTGGCCTTTCGCTTCGCAGTGCTGTTGTAGTTAAGTGGTTTCCTTCTGCGGGAACCGGCGGTGCAGAAGGCAGACGCCTCGGGCCAATCGGTTGTCGTAAGATAAACATTCATCAGCGACGACGACGACGACGGCGACGGCGACGGCGGCCTCGATCGACCTTCACCTGCGCGCACTGCTTTGATCACTTTTAGTGTGACGTGATTTTAAAGTATTGGCCGGCGCAAAAAAAAAAAGAGGAAAACAATGTAAAGGGCAAACTTCATTCCGGGATTGGGCGAGAATAGAATACAAAGTATTGCAGACAAAAGTTAAACCGAATTTTTGGCCAATATTTAATCATGCTTTAAAGGAAAAAAAGCGAAAAAGAGGAAAAACATGCCAACGACTGCTGGAATTTGGAATCAAATGGGCTGAAAAGGATTAAAAACCCCCTGGCAAGGCGAATTAGCCGGGAATGGCCTGCGGAGATGATTAGACAAAGTGTTATTATTGCACGCTTTTGCTTCTCACCCTCTTTTCTGCAAGATAAGTTTAATTTATTTTCTAACCAATCAATCTCTCATGTTTCCTTTCAATAAAACGCTTTTTCTGTCAGTTTAGGGGTTTCGATTTTTTTTGGTTTGTATTTCGTGTAACGTGTTTCATGAAGCCAAGAAGCAGCAAACGATTGCACATTGCCTAGTTCCAGGGGCTTCGAACTCACACAGCTCACTTGTCAAATGTACACATGTTCGACCCTCAAACAATCGAACATAATTACGAATATTTGCCTTCCCTATTAGTGACAACCCTTGTACACCTCCTCTGTAACTGTCTGCGAAAGGGTTTAAATTTTTTGTCCAAAAGTTTGTTCGTGTATGGAAAACTTTGCATTTTTGTTGCTGTCTACCACACGAGCAGCAAGCGACACTGAGTGTATGTTTCTAATTTTATTTCAAGATTCGAGTTTGGTTGCGACGATAGAGGGCTGGCGGAAGGAGGGAAACATTACAGCCCACCTGATTTATCAAAACGTTCCATCCCATTGCAAAAGTGTGTGTGAGAGCTATTTTTTCCACCACTTCTGGTGGTCTGGGCTGGCGTCAGTGGCGCTGGAATTGCTACGGATCGAATCCGTAATTACTCGCATAGCTGACAGGGCGGCTACTATTATTAAACAGCCCGGTCGTTGTTGTTTCTTATTTATTGCTTCTACTTGTTTCGTGTTTTTGTTTTTTGCTGTTGTTGCCTTTACTCTCCATAAACGCACCGAGCAGCGAGAGTGGATAATGCAAAAGAAGTGAGGAAACCTTAAGATCAAGGTTTTTACCTTGCAGGGTGCTCTAGTGCATACGCGAGTGTGTGTGTGTGTGTGTGACACTCCGGCGTGTTGTCATCGTTTGTCGATAGCCGGCTGGCGCCAAGCGATTAAAAGTAGAAAAATAACGACGCCGCTCAAGTTTTATGCATTCAAATGAGGCAAAGCGCTTTAAAAAGCAATGCATACTGGCCAGCTGGTGCGTTTAATATGCAGCCGATGGTGAGCTGGCACCACTGAAACGATGCAATTTGTGGCAGGTAATGTAGATCGGTGTTTTGTGCCGTCGGCGCGTCAACATTGGCACATTTGGTTTATGTTTTATTGTTTTATTGGTTTGTTATCCGCTTTAATTTGTTTAGTTTTCAACCAAATGCTGACTGATCTATACATCGATGCGATTTTTTTTTATAATGTGAAACTCTGTTATACTTTTTAAGAAATATTTTGTTTGTTCCAGCGAAAGATTTTTTGCTTCTTATAAGTATATGCAATGAGAGACCTTAACACTAGAACCGTCGATGGGACTTTTTTGTCCCATCGCACTCGAAGAAGGTGTGTTATTCCGTTGGCCGGCGTGAGCAATCATTGAAATGTTGTGACTTTTATTTATAGTTAACGATCTTTCGAATACGCCCATAAAATAATTTGTATCCCTTAATAATTGATATCCTATATCGAGTTGGAAGGTGCACTGAAATTGAAGCAAGAAGAGTATTGCAAACTAAAGGCTGGACTTTGTCTCTTGCTGAGCTGGATGCATTTCTAGCGATTTTGTACATTCGCGGAGCTACTGAGTCCCGAGTCATGGAGATTGATCTTATGTGGTCAGAAAAATATGGAATTCCGATCTGCAAGAATGTTATGTCGCGTAATAGGTTTCGCTAAATTATGAGGTTCCTGGGATTTGACGAAATTTGGACCAGATCGGAACGATTGCAAACCGATGAATTCGCCCTGATATCAGATGTGTTTTCAAGATTTGCTTCAAACTGCCTGGTCCTCACATTTCTGATGATGAACAATTGTTTCCATCCAAGACGAGGTGCCTAATTACGCAGTTTATGGTATCAAAGTCGGATAAGTATGGGCAAAAGTATTGGATGGCTGTTGACGTAGATTCTTACTATGTTATCAACATATTTCCTTACCTCGGCAAAAATGATGAACGTCCTACGGAGAAGAGACTCGGAGATTTTGAAGACAAAAAGTTAGTAGCTCCGTACTTAAACAAAGGAAGAAACGTCACTTGTGATCATCTTTTCATCTCCTTAGAATAAGCGAAGGGATTGAAATCCAAAAAACCTAGCTATCTAGATATCTAGTCGCGTTTTTCTCTTCAAGCAAGGCTAAGAACTTACCAAGAAGTACGTTCAAAATAAAAGAGTCAAAGCTAACTTGCCTGCATTAAGTCAAAGTTCTCGTAGGCGCTGCCAGGTTCAAATGTCTTGTCACGAGGGCAAAAGTATGTAAAAAATGTATTAAAAAAGTTTCGGACGTATGCGTTTCATGTGAGTCAGGTTCTGATAAAGCAATGTAATATTTCGGTGCAATGTCCTGATGTCAAGAAACTTAAAGTTGTGCTATAGATGCTTGAAATTTTTAATCTAGGTGTTCCTTTTGCTTTCCAAAATGATTTGTCATCTTCTTTTGGCCATTTAGAGCTGTATTGCCATCGAATTTTTGTAATGTTTTGAAAGTACCAGTCGCCTGCGTATTCCTAATCAACCTAGAACAAAAACTTGTTTAAAAATGCTACTTATCACTTGATTGTTTAAACAATTTGTAGCTATAAGCCTAAACTTACTGTCGTTTAACTCTCTAAGGATTAGTTCTGAAGCGAATACCACTAAAAGGCCTGTAATTTTACATTAATGTAGAGAAAACTTGCCTTGATATCCTTGGTATACAGTTGCTATGATCTTAAGTTGTTGATAAAGCTTTGTTATACCTAGTTATGATGTACATTGATAATTTAACCACAAGAAACCCTTAAGCAATAATAAACATGTTTAATTATGCATATATAACTAATGAGACCAAATTGTCCCATATGGCGGTTCTAGTAAGGTTGAAAAGTCCGGCGGTTCTAGTGTTAAAGAAACCTTTATTTTTATTTCAAACACAAACAAAATGCTTAAAAAGTGACCAATCCTCTTGGCTAATAAGTCCTTCGGTCTAGTGCACAAGTTCAAAAGCTAGCCCACTATGGCTGAAGCATGCAGCAGTTTGAGAACCATCAGGGTGAAAAGGCCACGCACACGCACAATACATACGATAAGCGGAAAGGTCAAAAGCATAATTATCGATCCGATTGGCAGATACTGTGCCACACAATCTTTGCCATGGATGAGATGGAAAGAGATGGTTGACAGAGGAGTACGTCGATTATTATGCTTTGCATCACGACGCTATCCAGCAATGTATTGTTCTGAGCAGCAATAAGAGTTGGTTATGGAACGTTTGCATGTCTGTTTTCCATTAAGATGCGCTTTAAAGTTACCTTGAGAGAAGAGGAAAGCTTTTCGATTAGTTAAACAAAATAAAATCATCCGAATAGAACAAAACTTCACAGGAAAACCTTTATTCCTACGAGTGTGTGTTGATCTCTAATCTACATCTAAATTGCTTGCGGGTTGTTTTTGGTGAGATAGTCCTTACATCCTTTATTTATTCACTTTAGTGTGTTTGTTTTCGCTCATGGGTAGCGGCAGTCAAAAATCAGACCAGGTGAGTGGACGAGGACATTAACGAGAGTCCTTAATTTGTTTCTTTTCAAACGAACACTGCCCACGAAAAGTGACACAACCAACGCAAGGCACATGATTTAACCTAGTGAATAAATAAAGGATGTAAGGACTATCTCACCAAAAACAACCCGCAAGCAATTTAGATGTAGATTAGAGATCAACACACACTCGTAGGAATAAAGGTTTTCCTGTGAAGTTTTGTTCTATTCGGATGATTTTATTTTGTTTAACTAATCGAAAAGCTTTCCTCTTCTCTCAAGGTAACTTTAAAGCGCATCTTAATGGAAAACAGACATGCAAACGTTCCATAACCAACTCTTATTGCTGCTCAGAACAATACATTACTGGATAGCGTCGTGGTGCAAAGCATAATGATCGACGTACTCCTCTGTCAACCATCTCTCTCCATCTCATCCATCGCAAAGATTGTGTGGCACAGTATCTGCCAATCGGATCGATAATTATGCTTTTGACCTTTCCGCTTATCGTATGTATTGTGCGTGTGCGTGGCCTTTTCACCCTGATGGTTCTCAAACTGCTGCATGCTTCAGCCATAGTGGGCTAGCTTTTGAACTTGTGCACTAGACCGAAGGACTTATTAGCCAAGAGGATTGGTCACTTTTTAAGCATTTTGTTTGTGTTTGAAATAAAAATAAAGGTTTCTTTAACACTAGAACCGCCGGACTTTTCAACCTTACTAGAACCGCCGGAGCAAGAAAAACATTTTGTTTCTTTCGTCCCATATCGAGGGATTTTCCTAGTATTTTTAATGATATTTTGAAGCTTTGCTTGTGTAATAAATATCATCATACACCACCGTTTACCGGGTTTCCAAATTTATTGGACGTTTGTGCGTTGGTGTTTGAATTAAAATACTAGTGATACCGAGGCTAGAATCTCATCTTGAATATCCCTAGAATCTACCTATCTTCTTCTTCTTTCGTGGCCTAACGACCTCTTAGGTCATGCCTGCCATTTTTGGCTTACTAGACCTATTGTTATCGCATAGTTGGATAGTCAGTCCTCAATATGGGGGAATGGGATGAGACTTGAACCCCGGTCCTGCTGTGTGAAGACCAGCGTCGCTGTCGCATTTACCATCGGGCAGCCCGAATCTGCATACACAATTGATATTACTAGTCAATGAAACAGCAAGTCCACCGAATCGCTCTTAGGACTTTTTGTCTTAGAACTCTTTGATACCCTCAACAGTGAATGCCAACGAATTTGGATTTTCTTTCTTCTATTCCACCTCAATGAAGCCAATGAGACAACTTACCCTCACAAAACATCTCAAAACATGTCTTGGCGCTCCCAGTATCCACATAAACCTCTGAGACATGGACTCTAACCTTAACTGTCAGATCCTTGATAGTCGTGATGAAGATCCTCAGATACAGGATGACACAAACCAGATGACACAATCCAACTACATGGACGGAGGAAGTGTGGAATGCCTAAATTAAGTGATGACTTCAGTCAGAAAGACTGGTATTTTGCATTTTGCAGACTTCAGTGCTCAATGTAGGTAATATCGAGGAATTCTTCAACACGGTGTTAAATATATTAGTAAGCTACATATTGAAAGAAGACGCATTTCAGAAAATGCACAGAAAACAGTGTATAGTTTATATCGTTTTAACAAAGCTGCGTCATTCGATGCAAGCGAAAATTTCCGCTGCTATGTATTTAAACAAACAATCGTGTCTTCGGTGTTGCTACAAAATATTACAAAACTTGCTGTGAAAAACAGTTTAAAGTAGTGAGTTTTCGTATTCTGAGATCATTTTGACGTAAACTTTTCGGCAATCTCCCCCTTTCAACCGAAAACATTTTGACATCTCGGCCCGTGTTAAGAAACGAAAGAATCCCTTCAGAACCAAAGCCTCTCTAAGCCATTCTAACTACAACAACGTCTCGGCCCGAGTGCCCTGCCCTTCACAACATTACTTTCACGCACATCACTAATTAACACACACGCACATACATACATGCACATGGGACCTGGAGTTAGCATGGAACTTTGAGTTGGCATGGGACCTGAAGTTGGCATGGGGCCTCGAGGTGGCACGGAACTTCGAGATGGCATGGGACCTGGAGTTGGTATGGGACCTGGAGTTTGCACGGAACCTGGAGTTGACATGGAACCTGGAATTGACATGGAACCTCGAGTTGGTATAGAATCTGGAGTTGACATGGCACCTGGAGGTGGAATAGGACCTGGAGTTTGTACGGAACCTGGAGTTGACAAGGTACCTGGAGTTCGCATAGACCTGCACTTAGCATGGAACTTGAAATTGGAGTTGGCAAGGAACTTCGAGTTGGCAAGGAACTTCGAGTTGGAAGGCGCCCTAGAGTTTGCATACATCCCAGAGTTAGCGTGCGTAGCCCTGTAACCGGGCCCTTAGACTATCGATAAATATTCACGCATGGTTCATTACTTATATTCTATATTTTTTCTATATTCTTCTTTCCTGTTGTCGCTAACCCGGAAAGGATCGGATCGAGGAGAGGTTTAGTGGGTAGACATCGATCGATGAGTATACTACAAGGGCTTGGACAGGTGATTGGATGCCTTGATGTCTTCCGAAGATTCCCCTCCCCATCTGAAGGCTCCAAAAAGTTTCAAAATTTTACATGTTTTACATTTTTGATTAAAAAATGATTACGTGTCAAAGATGAAACAATCAATACTCATGTCATACAAATAATTTTCTTGATTTTTCTGAACTTTTGAAGTAAGTTCTGAAGCTCTTCTCTTCTGATAACTTAAAATAAATAACTTCTGAAGTATATTTTGAAGTAAAGTAGCAATTTCGAAAGGTTTGTTAGTTTTATAAAATATTAAGTTTGGTTACCAAAGAGATCTGATCCATCTGATGTTGTCAAACTGTCACAAAACGATAGGAGAACAAATCTAATGTTGCAGGTTTGTTGACTACATTGTATGCATGATACATAAGAACGCTAGTGTGAGCATAAAAATGGGGTCTACTTCATGGGAAGTACCCCGTTTTATGGTCAGCAGAAGATTCGGGCCCACTCATGCTTCCTGTAGCCGAATTTTACAGCATCATGCTTGCGGGTGGTTGAAAAAATCACGGAAGTCTTGCACGCGCAAAGCATGTAACCGCAATTTAATTACAAAAACGCACCCCAGCCATACTGGCTATGCTTGGTGAGATAGAAAAAACTGACCGAGAACACCATTCACCGTGGCACAAAATTAAAACGTGAACGCAATCGTTTATCGTTTAAGGCTATAGCATGATGGGACATTTTTTCACGCTTCTCCTTTGACTGGTTTGGCTTTTTTTTTTTAGAGGTGTTGATTAACTTAAAACATGGGAACATTCTTAACGCGAAAGGTTACAGTTGATAACTCTCTTTCCTCCTTAAACTGACCGGGTAGGCAGGGAGAGCGAAAACTAAATTAATAATTAAAAAAAAAAATAGCTGCCATATGAAATATGTTTGTCGAACAAATATTTACCCCTGGTTTGGCTTTTTTTTTTTAGAGGTGTTGATTAACTTAAAACATGGGAACATTCTTAACGCGAAAGGTTACAGTTGATAACTCTCTTTCCTCCTTAAACTGACCGGGTAGGCAGGGAGAGCGAAAACTAAATTAATAATTAAAAAAAAAATAGCTGCCATATGAAATATGTTTGTCGAACAAATATTTACCCACAACAAAAAAAAAACTCATTTCTCGACTGGTGGAGCGTGGCACACGCCCCAGGGCTCCGTTTTTGTAATTTATGATAATCGCTGACATTCTCTTCGCCTTTGCCAGCCGAAAAAAACAACTCGTATTCGTATAACCGTCGTGCGTTATGGACCACGCGCTTCCCGGCTCGGCCGATCAGCCGATCGTTTTGTAATAAATTGATCAAGGTCGTGTTCGTGGTGGTGTAGGCGATAGTAAAAACGGGTTTTTTCTTTACGATTATATCTGTTTCGACCGTTCAACTTTAGCTGGGAGAAGAGAAGATGTACGCAGCGAGGTGTACGAAATCGATCATAGAAAAGATGCAAATAGGTAGAGACAAAAAAATAAAACCCCCCAACAACACATATCCAAATCATCCATCTGCACGTCTGCATGACGGAAGGTGTGAAGATGTTACCGTTTCGGGTGTAGTTTCTATATCTTCGTCTGCTCTTCGCAAAAAAAATATTGTACTGTGGTTTGCTTTTGTTCAACAACATCGGCAAAATTGACTTCACCTTGCTACCTCAGTGGATTTTTGTTTTGCAGCTGTGATTGCCTCCCCCCCGTTCGGATGGTCGAGTGGATTTGAATAAATTAACGTCACACACTTAGGAGGCGTTTTTTTTTGCGCGCCTTTTGTTTTCGGTACGGATAGTACTTCGGAGCTACCTTCAACTGGGAAGGTGATGAGAGGATACTTGACAGCTAAATAATACTAATGAGGTGAGGCGAGCTTGAATACATTAACATGCGCCCGAAGTCGATCCGTTTTTGCCCATCTGTTTCGGTTGAGAAGTACTTCTTCTTCTTCTCTTCTTCTTCTTCTTTCCTGGCCTGCTCCTACGGAGGACGTCTTGTAGACAGGGCCTGGCGTCCAATTTGTTTCCAGGAAACTCGGTCCATGGCTGCATTCCTCCACCCCCGGCTGCATCCGATATCCCTCAGGTCTGACTCCACTTGATCCAGCCAGCGAACTCGCTGTGCTCCTCTGTGCCTCGTGCCGAACGGGTCGCTGACGAGCACCTTCCTGGCAGGGCATGAGTCCGACATCCTCATCACGTGACCCAACCAGCGGTATCCTTCCGGCTTTGGCAACCATCAGGATGTCTCCGCCGTTCGAAAATGGCGAGAACATTGGCGTCCTCCGCCAGCATAGTCCAGGACTCGTGCCCGTAGAGGACTACCGGCCGTATCAGTGTGCGATGTATGGGGCATTTCGTGCGTTGTTGGAGTCTTCAGGATCTCAGGAGTTTGTGGAGCCCATAGTAGGCACGATTCCTCTGAACAATGCGCCTTCGGACTTCGCTGCTTACGTTGTTGTCCGAAGTTACGATCGTGCAAAGGTAGCAAATCTCCTCTACTACCTCGAGATCGTCGCCGTCAACTAATACTCTGCTTCCGAGTCGTGCACTATCACGGTCAGAGCATCCTCCAAGCAGGTACATTGTCTGCGTCGCATTGATCCTCAATCCAATCCTATCGGTCTCGCGTTTCAGTCGGGTGTACGCTTCGCACACCGCCACAGATGTTCGCCCGATGATGTCGATGTCATCCGCGAAGCCAAGGAATTGGAGAGACCGGGTGAAAATCGTGCCCCGGATGTCGAAGCCCGCGCTTCGCATGACACCTTCCAGAGCGATGTTGAACAGCAAACAGGAGAGTCCGTCCCCTTGCCTCAGTCCCCTATGAGATTCGAACGATTCCGACAGCATGTTCGACACTCTCACCTTGCACTGCACACCGTCCATTGTAGCCCTCAATAGCCGTACCAGCTTCGCAGGAAACCGTACTGCCGCATGATGTTCCATAGCTCAATACGATCTATGGTGTCGTAGGCTGCCTTAAAGTCGATGAACAGGTGGTGCGTGGGGATCTGGTGCTCCCGGCACTTCTGGAGGATCTGCCGTAGAGTGAAGATTTGGTCGGTAGTGGATTTCCCTCCAACAAATCCAGCTTGGTAGCTCCCGACCAAATCTGTAGCAAGGGGCGCGAATCTGCAGAAAAGTATTCGGGACAGGATCTTGTAGGCAGCATTCAAGACTGTGATGGCTCGGAAATTAGCACAGTCCAGTCTGTCGCCCTTTTTGTACACTGGGTGAATAACACCCAGTTTCCAGTCGTCCGGTAGTTCTTCCTGGTCCATCCTGTTCGGTGAAATTTACTTGAAAAAAGGTGAATTTTCAAAAGTAAACTTTCATAGATGTCCTTACGAGTCACAAACTTTTATTGCATACCTTTAGGCTAATACTTCCTTTACAAGAGTTCCGTCAAGCTTATAAATTCATCAATTGCTGGTGACGAATATTAAGCGATTATTCCGATACTCTACTATCTATAACTAACTACAACAAACCAAGGAAGCTAGAAATTACTGGCTAAGAAATATGAATCAAATAGTCCTCGGACTCCTCGGACCTTTTCAATAAAAGCTAATGCTACGGAATTCCGACCCACCAAGAAGATGAAAAAGCATCAAGAACCAATTGCTGGATTACAGCAGCAAAGAACCAACTAACGAGCATCAACAATTCACCACTGTGGTCAGCTCCACCAGAAAAAAAGTAACATGTGCCAGTACAATTTACAAAACCCCACCGGTAAGGCGAAAGCGATGCCTGACTGTGCTGATCCTGCTACCGAACCGAACTTGAGGGTTCGTCGCTTGTGCACCCGAATGGTAACGCACAAGTCTTTCGGTTTTAAATAACGCTATTTCTATGTGCGCGTTAGTGTGCTTGCGCTGCAGGAACAGTCACAGAAAGGGAACGGTTAAAAAGTACATAGGTGACATACAAAAAAGGCCGCTTCTCTCGCCGTACTATCTCCGCCGTACTGTTACAACGGTAGCGCAGCAGTAGACGAAATTTGCTACCCACCGGCCTTTACTGTAAAGCTCCCGCTACCCATTCGCTACGTCCGTGCAAACGGTGGTTCGTTATTGAATCAGTTTTGACATTTTATTGCATAACGCCCTGGACTGCGGCCCAGTGTTATATGGCACACACTGTCCGTATTGGGCGGTGGTCCATTCACGCATCCAATCCCATTCTCGCGCGCCTGGTCAACGAGGGAGAAGATGCCAAAAACACCCCGTATATATATATACATATATACAGTACTGGACATAATAAAGTACGCACCTTCAATATTTCTTAACAATCTTATTTTATTCAACAGCAGTAAAAGATATCGCTTCGGTGTCTTACGGACGGAAATTACAATTATATTTGTATTTACGGAATTACGGACTGATTCGAGCTTCAAAAGCAATATTTATTCTAAAGAATAAGGTTTTTCATGTGATTCGTCGTTTTTTTGATGCACAAAATATAGTACGCACTTCAAGAATTCGTGGCTTTAATTTATTATTACTAAAATCAATACTTAATAGGACCACGCCGCGCTTCAATAACAGCTTGTAAGTGTCGTGGCATACTTTCAACGAGGTTTTGGATGTGTTGAGGGTTCAAATTCAACCAGGATTTCTCCAGAGCTTCAAACAGTGTTTCACGTCGCCTTTTTCAACGTTTTGGTCCAGAATAGACCAGACCGGCGCCGGTCTTCACACGGCAGGACCGGGGTTCAAGTCTCATCTGGGCCGTTACCCCATAGTGAGGACTGACTATCCAACTATGCGGTATCAATAAGTCTAGTAAGCCAGAAATGGCAGGCATGACCTAAGAGGTCGTTAGGCCAAGAAAGAAGACGGATATAGGCGGTGGTTTTGCAGGATGAGTGCTTGGGATCGTTATCTTGTTAAAAACTATTTTTGTTTTTTGCAACCCAGCTTTAAGAGCCGATTCCTTAATATTTTTCTTTCAAAATGCCATTTTTCCATCAATTTTGTCAAGATTTCCAACCCCAAACCAAATAATATTACCACCTCCGTGCTTCACTGTTATTTGAACATTTTTATCGGCTAGTTTCTTTCCCGGTTTTGACCAAACTCGCGATCACTGTTTTCGCCCAAAGATCTCGAACTCGCTCTCCTCACTCCAGCGAACTTGTTTCCAGAAGTCCAACGGCTTGTCTATGTACCTCTGGCTAAAGCTTAAACGCTTGTTCTTTCAAAAATCTTCATTAGTCTTTATACATAAGTATATCAATGATACAAGTATAGCTAACAAACCTGTTTACTTTGCGAATCAAAGGTCTACGTTTCGCAAAGCTGTTTTTATAACCTATTACGTGTAGTCTTCTTCGTACTCTTCGACCTGAGATGCTTAAATTGACGCTTTCCTTTATCACACGACTGGTTATCGACGGATTTTTGGCCACTGGGTAGTTAATTCTGCGATCCCGATCCCGATTCTGAGATCGGTCTTGCACACTGCCAGGTTCCTCGTACTTCTTATATATTTTCCGTACTCCTGCCTCACTTAAATCATATATCCGAGCAATCTCCCTGTTCGACAAACTTTCTTGATGATTTTTAACGATTAATTTGCGGATATCTACAGAAACTGAGGAGTAGGAATGGTTATTTTTGACACTGCGTATGCTTTATTTTGTCCCCCGGAAAAAATGACTTATGCTGATATTTAATCAAACTTTCAAAACGGTACGCCACATAACGAAATAATAATCAGGTATTCATTTCTAACGTAAAAATTCTACAATTCGTCCATACGAAGCGTACTAAAATCTGTAAGGCAGGAAAAGTTATAGCGATGTAAATATAATAACACCTAGTGCGTACTTTTTTTTGTCCACTACTGTACATTTTCACCCTTATAGCTTCTTGTTGCTTTTGCGTGGTCTCTTTCTCTTTCTCTCTCTCTCTCTCTCTCTCTCCCTTTTATATTTTCTTGTCTTGCTTGGCCACCAACTGGATGCTGTCACGTTGGTTGAGCATCGTCCTGCCTCAGGGTAAAGCAATTAATTCTAACTAATTCGACATTTCCTCTCCGATCGGGACTGCAAGATTTGGCCCAAAATTTTAGAAAAAAAGTTTCAAAACTCAAATTAATGAAACTAATAATGATCTCGGTAGGCGCTGTCCTGCCAACCCCAATCCTACCAGTTGCAATGACCTTTTAGCCTTTAGCCAAACACACACGGGAAAGCGAAAAGTTGTGCCTTTATTTAAATGATTTCACTGTTTGTCTGTGGTAAAGCTTATACAAGAAAAAAGAAGCCCACCTACTCACAGCCACACACTCGCACCTCTTTCTGAACGTTCGTAAATGTGTTTTTGTACACCCGTTCGGGTTACTGCTCGGTGCTGTGCGCGGTGTAACGCAATAAATGGTTACCATAAAATTGTTCGGCAATGTACGGCACCTCGTGGCTGCTCGTAAAACTAAACCGGACACCCTCATGCCAACCGGAATCGCGATCGAATGAAGACTGTTGGCGGCGACTAATAAAAAGGTGACCAAAAATTAACGCATGCAGAACGGGGCGCCCCGGAGGCGAACGTGTGTCTTCACTGTTGGAGTTTGGCGGTTCTTAAGCTTTTGGTGCGAAACATTTGTCATTCTTCCTTTTTGGAAACCCAGCAACCCCATGCCCATGTTCGCTCACCATGTTCATCAACGGTGCACACCAAACACCCGAAAAACTTTCCACACACGGAGCGAAATCGAGAGCGTTTGTCACGAGGAAGACGTTTCGAAATCGCGGCCGAACAACGTTTAGCACAATTTAAAACGTCAAGATAAGCAAAGCACAAGTAAAACGGGAGAGCGACTCTTGCTGTTTGCGTTTAGTTTGTTTACCATTAAGGAAAAAAATGTAAAATAAATCAGTTTCGAGCCGTAGGAATGTTTCATCGATCGTATTTTTTGACTGAGCAGTTTTGCGTAGGCTTCCCGGTTCGTGGGAGCCTGTCTGCTGCATTAGGCAAATGCTTTAGTATCGTCGCTTAATACAAAATTGTGAAATTTCATTACTAGATCAGTTTGTGACTGATTTGAAAGCTTTTTCATTCGATGGCCCTGTGTCCTAGGGATCCATTGAGCTGGTGTTTTGTCTCAAGCAGTTAACGTGCAGGGTTACGTGCTTAAACCAATTGGTTTGGATCAGTTATCATCAAAACCATATTATCTGGCCATGGCTTTTCTGATTCCGATCTTCAAGAAAGGATGCCGTAGTGCTCCTTCCAACTATCGAGGGATCTCAATCCTATGTGCTGTGTCTAAAGTCCTCGAGTCTATCGTCCACTCTTCTATCCATTAATTAGTAGACCCGCTTATCCCTTCTTCCCAGCAAGGCTTCATGCCTGGACGCTCCACCCTATCGAACCTTATGTCTTTGATGCTCGACCTGTACCCGTATATGAGTGCTGGTAAACAGGTAGATGTCATTTATATAGACTTCAAGGTGGTGTTCAACTGCTTGCCCCATAGACTACTCTTGGCCAAGCTCGAGCGTATGGGATTCGGTGGGCCCCTTCTCCTCTGGTTCTGTTCCTGCCTGAAGGACCGCACATACAGGACAAGGGTTGACGGGGGTTCTTTCCGATCCGTTCGTTGGTAAGTCTGGGGTTCCTCAGGGCAGCGTCTTGAGTCCTTTATTGTTCTCCCTTTTCATCGCGGACTGCATCAGTACTCTGCCACCAAACGGATGTCTGTTGTATGCCGACGATGTTAAGTTCTATCTTCCTGTGTCCTCGTCTCGCGACTCCCAATCCCTCCAAAGCTGCGCTGATGCATTTGCGGATTGGTGTATCTCTTTGTGTCGATAAATGCTGTGTAATTTCGTTTGGCCGCTCTCCAGTCTGGCTCACCACTTCCACGGGTAACTCTGGTCAAGGATCTTGGTGTGTGGCTCGACGACAAATTATCGTTTGAGCCGCATATCAATTCAGTCCTCGAGCGCCTCATCACCCGCATGGCGTCTGAGGTCCGTGATCCGCTGTGTTTGAGGGCGTTGTATTGCTGCTGGGTCCGTCCTATTTTGGACTATGCCAGCGTCGTTTGGTCTCCTGCAGGCGTCACCTCTATCGATAGGCTGGAGAGGGTACAGCGGAAGTTTACGCGAACCGCCATTAGACACTTCCTAAACAACCCCAGTGCTGCTTCTCCTCCTTATCCAGTGCGGTGCCAATTGTTAGGCCTTGTCGGGCTAAAAGAACGCCATGGTCATGCGCGCAAATTATATATTGCCAACATCCTTCTATCCAACATTGAGTGTCCGTTAGGAGAAACGGCAATTCCCCTTTATATCCCATCCTATAGCCTGCGTATCCGCCCACCTCTCCACATCCCCTTGCAACGCACGCGATTTTCCCAAAGTGATCCTTGGGTGCGGGCGCTATCGGAATTCAACTCCGCGAGTGATTGTTTGACCACAATATATCCTTTGCTATTTTCCGTACCCGTGTTCTGTCCAGCTCTTCCTAATGTGTCTCGTCTTTCTTGTGCCAAATGACGCTATAGAAATTTTTGTATTGACGCTATCAAACCTTATATATTGACACTATTGTAAAACCCTTGAGGAAAACAATATTATAATAAACTAAACTAAACTATCTCTGAGCAAAGAAGTTGGAAATTGTGAAGAATATCCTAACGATCCTCTACGATTACTTTGAGTTTTACAACATCTTTTCATGACGAAATTCTCTAATATGGGCTATATTCCAGTCACAGCTTTACTACTAATTATTCTTCCATTTTCTTTGTCTTCTTTGGTACTATAACCTCGAGGTGTCTTGGTCTGTCATTTCTGGCGTTCTCTGACTTAGTTTTACCCGTAGCTGGATCAGTCAGTTCTGCGTACGGTGAGCTTTATTACAATCTTAACTAACTGACGTTCCAGAAAACTGTCAAAGCATTAGGATGACTACAGTTTTTGCAACGTATTTCTTAGTTGAAGAATTGGAACAATACTACTGATCTACTACGCATCTACTGATGCGCAAAATGTCTCCTAGTCACAGGATCAAAATATGAATTTCGAAGGACTGCTCTTTAAGTTTTATTTAAGACTCCCATTACTTCCTATCCTCAAGTATGTCAGAAGCCAAAGCATTACGAGATACTAGTGCCAACAGAAGACTTATTTTGAACACCTTCACATCAAACTGTTCATTTGAAAAGCGTATCTGTATTTCTTAACTGATACATCTCAATAACGAAGGTGTTGGGTAAGCTGTTTCACCGATCTGTAATCCAAACAGGCTTGATTGAAATGTTTCTAACACCGTTACCCATTATTAACGGCCATTTTCTCTGACATATGCGCCGGTCATTGCTTACAACACCTTTTCACACATAAATTCCGGCTTGTTTTCTCGCTAAATCTCATTAAACTGTGACCGGCCCCGGTTCGTTGTCACCGCTGTCGGCTGGCTGACCTTGCCCGGATTAGTCCGGGCAACCTTCGGATGATTGGAACCATTCGTTCGGCTGCTCCAATTGCGAGTGCAACCGACCGTCTGGTGTGTGACATTCTTGTGCAGCTTATCTCACCCTTTTGCTCCGATTTCCAACAAACTCTCCCTCCCTGTGCAACTTCTTCAGGTCAGTAAATGGAGTTACAAACGATGCGATGATTAACGATCGGGCCGTCGGTCGCCGCTCATTATTGCATTACGCGTGAACCTCCCAAAAAAGGGGCTCTGCAACCGGTCGCTCACACTTCATCACTCATGCACGGATTAGGAATTGTGAGGATGATGAAGAAACACGCTGCTCGTCACCCTTTCGCGCAGTCTAAAACCACACCGTCCCTGACGAAGGTCGCATCTTCACTTATGCTGCGTGTTTATGTATGCATCGGTAATGAACCCATCGGTGGTTTCGCTCGGCCGGCCAACAGCCGACAGTCGACAAGCGTTATAACGCCTTCGGACAGTCGGCGCACGGCGGCGGCAAACGCAAATCGTCAAAACCGGCATGCGCTAGGAATGGAAATGAAATCGATTAGTTTATAGCGCTTCTCCGACCTTAAATGGGTACGCCTTGCATCGTTGTGCCTATCCTTGTCTGTTGCTTTCTATTGCTTACCGTACATCCTCAGCACGCCTGTTTTAGTTTTGAAAGACAACCTCTCAAATGGTGGGCTGGGACGTCCGGTCCGGTAGCATCTTATGCTAATTTCAAAGGTTATTCCTTTACACCCTTGCACCGAGACGAGCATAGAAAATCGCTCACACTCGCAGCGTACCGCGTGAATTAATTGGAAAGCGTTTAAATGTAAGCTCAGCGATTGATGGCCGTGTTAGGTGATAGCAGATCGCTTTATTACTGACAGGTGGGCAGTTAGACGCGTCGGTAACGTTTACATTAAGCTGATAAGCGTCGAAATATCTCGAGTACATGCTTTGCAATAGAGAAATGGACAGGAAAAATATGAATCAATGCTTTATGAACAAATGAAACGCATTAGCAAAGTAGGAGATCTCGAAAATGTACCTTCCAGAGAGAGAGATGAAGACATATGTCAGGGTCACCTAACATAAATTTTTGACATGAATGCGTTAAAACTATCTCTGATACCACTATTCCTCACTATAAAGCATACCAAGATCTAGGCTTCTTGTTTCACTTGACTTGATCTAATGCATTGAGTATTGGTTAGATGCATTAGACACATTAGAAGATGCGTGAGAATCTTGCTATCCATCTCAATTTGCTATAATTGCCACAAATGAGAAATTGCAAAATAAAGTTCACAAGGCTTTCGTAGATAAATTAATTTAAGGATTAGAATATACATTACAAACATTACACAATGTTTGCTTCAACTAACACTGTCAGATGTCAGAGATGCTGTTTTGAGTGCTAAATACACAAACATCAAACAAAATAAGATTACGTTTGGAAGGTTGCCGGCATGCCTTGTGCCAATCATCGAATCATAAAATCCCTTGCCAATAGCCACCTCGCCACACTCTACCAACTCCATCCTCAACATCAAAGCTTACCAATCTTTCTTTTTTCATAGCCAGTTAACATACGAATTGTTAAGCTTCAACCACCCATAGGCTGCTCCCGGAGGCGATCTTTGCTAACGTTTTATTCACTCCGAAAAAAGAGAACTGAGCGTAAACTTCTTTTTGATCTCCCCCTACACTCCACACGCCTCAATAATCAGGCGCTGTGGATATTGGTAGTTGTAGCAATAAATATCACCCTTTCCATTTTCGTTCGATTCCTACACCTCTCCGATATGGCGGTGCACCCTCGCTCTCTCTCTCTCTCTCTCTCCCTGGAAACCAGACGACCTTGTTTCCCTGTCTGCACTCGAACGGGCGCCGAACGACGAGAAGGTAAGCGAATTGCAATTGTGATCTGTGCAGCACAAATTATTCGCTGATTGCGATCTTCGATTATAATGGTAAATGAAAACGTGGTCAGTAATGCTTGCGGGAGCACACCAGATAACAGGAGCAAATGCCGTAATGGTATGGCCTTATAGGATGCGATAAAGTAAACACATTGAACTATGAGGTATGAAGTATAATGAAGTTTTGTTAAGGATTAATTTACAAAAGACGGCTAAAACCTAATGGTTCAAACATGATGGTCCGCCGTAAGGATGTATCTTCAATGTCCTCAACGCCTGAAGGTATACTATTTTTTGTAATTTCAATTTACTAATCCTTAAACGATCACGTCATAAAAAAAAACATAATTTTCAGAGTTGATGTTACAAAAACTATCCAAAAGTGTATTACTGCCTTCACCTTCATGAACCGTACCGTGGCTGCTAGTGTAACGAAATTTCTTGAACGGTCAATACACTAAAAGACGACACTTTCGCTATCTTGCCTAAGCGCTAAAGTAACGTTACTCGTTGAGATGGGACCTCCAATGCAAACTATAACTCAAACAATTGTTGTACCAACCAGCAAGACGGTGAAGATGCGATAACATGCAACCATTTATCTTCCATGCGGGAGTTTTCACGATTGTTTCGGGAGCTCGTATTGTATCTTTCTCTTGCTCTATTTCTGTATTGGTAAGCTTTGTTTGCCGCTTCTTTCACAAGTTTTTGCTTAGCCCCACGCTAGAGCCCAACACACACACTGAACAAAAAAAGAAGGATGCTCTCAAAACACATCACCTCACCACCCAATTATACGCTGACCCTAGGGAGGTGAAAGGGTCCGTCAAGGCGTAGAATGTGTTGGTAGGATTTTGTTGGACCAGTTGGACCGATTTAATTTGAAAGTACGCTCGCTCAATGGTGATCGTTTGCACTCTTGCACACCAAAACAGCTTCGGTGTGTTACGGTTTCCACCTTTCGCCTGGCCCGGCCACTGTTCGTATACGTGTGTATACGTTTGTGCTTTACGTAATCATTTTTCATAGAAGAATACTCGTTAGGGGCATATACAATATATATGGGGGAACGATCGCCTTTGCCTGGTCGCGAATGAGAAATGGTAATGTGCTCAACCAGTATGTTGATCCGGGATGCATCTTGTGCCAGCATTGGTCGCATGAAAGCATGTTGGTTGATTTTTCGATACAGTTCCCTAAATAAGTTGGTGAATTTCGAAGGCCCTACACTGAAGAGTTATGTTCTACACCTAACTTCTAGTAATCGGATGATACTCTCTTCTTCTCTTCTTTCGTGGCCTGCTCCTAGGGAGCACGTCTAATAGACATTGCCTGATATCCAATCCGTTTCCAGGAAACTCGATCCATGGCTGCACTCCTCCACCCCCGGCTGCATCCGATATCCCTCAGGTCTGATTCCACTTGATCCAGCCAACGAGCTCGCTGTGCTCCTCTACGCCTCGTGCCGGACGGGTCGCTGACGAGCACCTTCCTGGCAGGGCATGAGTCCGGCATCCTCATCAGGTGACCCAACCAGCGTATCCTTCCAGCTTTGGCAACCATCAGGATGTCTCCGCCGTTCGAAAATGGCGAGAACATTGGCGTCCTCCGCCAGCATAGTCCAGGACTCGTGCCCGTAGAGGATTACCGTTATCAGTGTGCGATATATGGCGCATTTCGTGCGTTGTTGGAGTCTTCTGGGTCTCAGGAGTTTGTGGAGCCCATAGTAGGCACGATTCCTCTGAACAATGCGCCTTCGGATTTCGCTGCTTACGTTGTTGTCCGAAGTTACGATCGTGCCAAGGTAGCAAAACTCCTCTACTACCTCGAGATCGTCGCCGTCAACTAATACTCTGCTTCCGAGTCGTGCTCTATCACGGTCAGAGTATCCGGCAAGCAGGTACTTTGTCTTCGTCGCATTGATCCTCAATCCAATCCTATCGGCCTCGCGTTTCAGTCGGGTCTTGGATGATCGGATTAAACTAAGTCTTGAATCTAAAGCATGTACGAGTAAAATTCCCTGTTAACTATACAGATCATTTTCGCCGCAACAGAAACGTGTGACTTGCATAATTGTTTTCTCTTCAATTCACGCTTCAAAAGAATTAGCTGGATTAGATACCACGTCCCCGAACAGTCTGATGTGGTTCGTAGTATATGACGCCTGTATGATCCCACCATATGCAAAGAAAGTTTTTCAGAGAGTACATATTTGGAAATAGCGTCAGGATGTCCTCACACAATATTAAACACATTTCAAATTTTATTGACAAATGTTCAAAGTATGGTTATGACTCGTGAGATTTAACATGTCTGCCTGTCATCTTTATTTAAACGTTTGCAAACTTAGCTGTAGATACTAAAATTACCGAAAACATAGAGAACAAAACAGAACCGCACTAATCATGGCTACAGATACAAAAAAAAATCGTTCAAAGTGTGTCTAATTCAACAGACCGACTCAGCATTAAGGCATTAAAACAACATTTAGCAGCCCTGTAATTTAACTCATGCAGCGGTTAAACATTATAATTCTCCTTCGAAGCAGCTTAATAACATGACCAAAGCACCGGGAAAGAATTAGAATTAGCAAACTCTACACCAATCTGCCATAAGAATTTCGTTTGTTTTACCATCCAGGAGCTACGGAAACCGAACCGAGCCCTGCCTTAATCCCTTCAGTGCACAGAGAGAGAGCGGCAAAATGGACATAAGCATAAGCATGATAAGCCTCCCACCTACTCCGCTTGCCACCCTCCGCAGGAACCAACGAACCGATGAGGCATGATGAATCTGTAATTTCAAATTATCACCCCACAGCATCGGTCGGTGGGGTCGGTCATTGATTTTTCTCGCATGTTTCCCTTCGAACCTTCCCAACGATCGATCGATCATTCCGGAACCCCGGGTGGATTAGATTTTTTTGTTCTTTCTTTATTATTATTTAACCCGCTTCAGTCACCATTATTAGAAGCAATTTCTTCAGCCTTACTATGCTCGGTATGCCCTGGAAGGGTAGACATCGTAGTAAATCAGCAGGCAAAGAACGATCAGAACGTTTGGGGCCAAGCAAATCTATCGTTTGCACCGCACAAAAATGGCCGCACTTTATGCGTGATTAAAAAATTATCTTCGCTTTCGGGATCCGTGTGTGTGTGTGTGTG